>QRFJ01001933.1:0-177090 GCA_006176705.1 Cocos nucifera
AAGAGAGATGATCTTCTTCTAGTCATCGATCTTTAAGAAAGGGAAGAAAAATAAGAAGAAGAAGAATAAGAAAGGTACAGGAGCATGCTGGGACATCAGTGCAGGGTTAGACCAAGAAACCCAAGCCTGATAAGAGTCAAGCGGAGTGCTTTTATTGTAAGAAGTAGGGGCACTAAAAGAGAAACTATCTTCAATACATTGCCCCACGGGTCTGAATAGGCTGAGGAAGAAGCAATCTATTACTGGGCAAGATAATTATAGGATAACTCTTTGTAATTTCTTGATATGTGATACTACTGATTGGGATATTAGATACCGAAAGTTCTTATCATATTTACAATTCGTTGCAAGATTTATAGATTAGTAGGAGGTTTGAAGAAGGCGAGAGATTTCTAAACATTAGAGATGGAAGACCAGTTCCAATTCTAACTTTAAGAATCATAAATCTTGTATTCAATTCTCATACTGTTGTTCATAGTGAATATCACTTTTGTTTAAGTTTTTTATTGAATATCATTTTTGTAGGCCTTTCGACCCAAAATGATTATGAAATTTTAATAAAAAAAAATTTATGTAATGTCATTTTGAATGATGTCATCATTTTTAATGGATAATTGAGCAATAGAATTTATTTTTTATCACAACCTATTAATATGGTCTATACCACCGACAAACACCCTAGAATAGATAATATGTCAGAAATCTATTTTTGGCACTGTAGATTAGGTTACATTAACAAGAATAGAATAAATAGGTTGACTCAAAAGGAAATCCTTGAAATCGATGATTGTGAATCACTTCCGACCTATGAGTCCTATCTTCTTAGGAAAATGACTAAGACATCTTTTACTGAAAAAGATGAGAGAGCTAGTAAGCTTCTAGGTCTAGTACATACTGATGTATATGGACCTATGAGCACAAGTGCTAGAGATGGATATTTCTACTTCATTACTTTTATTGATGATTTATCTAGGTATAGGTACATCTACTTGATGAAACATAAGTTGGAATCATTTTAAATGTTTAAATGATTTTATAATGAGATAGAAAAGAAAACAGGAAAAAATATTAAAACTCTTTGATCGGACTAAGAGGGTGAATACCTTTTCAGTGAATTTTTGACATATCTAGGAGAGAATAGGATTCTCTCCTAGTGGACTCCTTCGAGGACACCACAACATAATGGTGTGTCTGAAAGTAGGAATCAGATCATGTTAGACATGCTCCATTCTATGATGGATTTTACTAGTCTACTGATCTCCTTTTGGGGACATATGCTTGAATTGATTTTACCAGTCTTAAGGCAATATTTTTAGAAAAAAAGTTTCTTAATAAAGAAACTATTTCTTCAAAGATCAAACTTGAGAAAGTTCAATAGGTAGAAAGACCGACACAAATAGATGAACCTGAACCAGATTGGATTAGATCAAACCTGGAGCACAATGTACCCACATCCTTAAGGTAATCCAGTAGAGTATTGTGTCAGTCGGATAGATACTATAGTTTCTTAATCTGGGATGGTGATCCTATCGAGCTCGATGGGAACGATGAGGATCTGATCACCTACATGGATGCAATATAGAGATCCGATTCTGAGAAATGTCTTGAAGCCATGAAATCCAAAATGGAGTCCATGAAGGTCAATGATGTATGGACATTAGTTGATCCATCTGAAGGGGTTAAACCCATAGGATGTAAGTAGATCTTCAAAGGAAAGAAGGGTGCAGATAGAAAAGTGGAGACTTATAAAGCCCATTTGGTTGCCAAGGGATATCGCCTATTAGATGTATGCCCTAGAAGATAGATTGGATGGTACTTGTAAATACTTTCTAAGGGCATTTTTGTAATCTTGACTTATTATTAATAAAATGGATTATTGCTTCTATCACATTTATGTATTTAGTATCTGTGATACATCGATTGGATTAATGGGTATGAGAACACATATTCTCAAGAGTCAAGAATTTAAGGATTTGGCTTGCCCAACAACCCTGTATGGGTTTGTCTTGGTTTGAATGGACCTTGTTCTAGTCATATCAGACCTTGTCCTGATCTCAGAAGGAAAAAATTAGAACAAGGGGGTGCCAAGAGTTGGCACCCCCACTTTCACTTGGTCTTGCACCAAAAGGAAGGAGCACACGCCCTCTTATTTTCTTCTGGGCATGTGCTTCCTAGAGAGAGTATCTGGGGTGCACGCCCCATCCTGGTGTGTTCCCCTTATGGATAAGAATGAGTGGTTAAGTGGTTGCTCGTTTGAATTACTTTGAATGGGTCAAAATGAGTTTGAAATAGTTCAAACTTAGGAGAGAGAACCCCAGGCACCAATCCATCTTATATGATAAGGTGGTGATGCCCTCCTCTCATTTTGTGAGACAAAATGAGAAGAAAAATATGAAGGGGGCATGGGGGGTTATGGAGAGTCCTTCTGCTTTAAGCAAATTGACCTGGTCTATTGCTTATAGCCCTAGGACTCTTAGGTCTCATGTTTTTCTTTAAATAGGGACCTAGGCCAAAGTGTTTGGCCATCACATTAGCCCACAGCGATATTGGAAATTATATCTTAGAGCCAATAATCTAGGTTGTAGATGATTGAGCTAATTGTAATTTATACATAAAATTATTAATGAATAAAATTATTATTCTAGCTTTTCATAATTTTTGTGCATCTTTCTGTATGAACTCTTTTGTGATGAAGTCCTTAGAACTATTTAGAATCGATAAAGAAGGATTTATCATTTAATTCTTAAACATGTTTGCGATCAAATGATACGTTGTTACCTAAGATGACAATATTTATCAAGTGTAGGTCGTTGTGTGCCATATGGGTTAGTTATCCTCTTAACCAAGGACTATGTAAATATTGGTATGGTATATAGGTAAAATATAGGGGTACATTTTACTAAACGTGATCGTACTATGGAGCTCTCTGCTATCAAGAGTTGCTCACGAAGGATATAGGTATAAGTATCCTTTAGATCTAAGATCACCATAATGACTTACAAGCAACTTACTGTACTTTAGTATTGGACTACCTAAATTTTGAATTCAGTGATGGAAGGTTTTTGGGTATAGTCAAGTACTTTTAGTTAGTGCATAAGTCAAGATAGGATTGACTCCACCAAGTGTTGGAGAAAATGCATCACTGTATTTTAATTTAGCAAAACCTCGATCGGAATAGTCCATATGATGGATAATGAAATTTGAAATACAATGTGGATGATTTTTTAGGATTGGTAGTTAAATCCTAGGTCATTCTTTTAGCATTAAGATCAAGAGGATGAATTATACGATAACCATATGCCACAGGTTCATAGATGTTGTGTTGTGACTATACGACCTATATATACGTCGAATACCATTACTAGATGGTCACATTGATTGGTACAGGAATTAGTTCCTATGCTACTAGCTTAGTATTTGAACCTATGGAGTCACACACAATAAAAATTCCTACCTGATCTGATAGCTGCCAAGAGTCTCGATGGTCTAGGACTCTGTTGTCAAGAGTCCCACTGGATTGGGACTCTATGACCAGGAGTCCTACTAGATTTGGACTCTACCTTCTTGAGTTCTACTAGACTAAAACTTTGACATTATTAGAGAATTAATTAGCAATTAGATTATTGATTAACTCAATTTGATTAAGCAATGAGGTTTGAATCAAATCTAATTGAATTGGATTCAATTAGGTTTGACCCAATTAGGTTATGAGATGACCTAATTGCTAAGAAAGATTGAACTCTGATTTGATCAGGGCCTAGACTCAATTAATTTTTAATTTGATTAAGATTTAATTAAGATGGATTAAGCCTAAATTGGTTATATTTATTATAGTCTATTGGGTTTGGACAAATAGGTTTGGATGAAACCAATTTGGACAAGTTCAATTTTTTGAATTTGAATCTCCCTATGCCTTGACTTTTGACCATGCCTTCTCCCATGCTACTTTTAAATTTGTGTGAGTTTTCTCCATGAAGAAATCAGATTTGGTATCCCTTAATCTCTCCCTTTAACCTAGTCCAAGAGTTGGATTGGTTCAAAATTTATCTTGAATTTTGAATTCAAGATAGTTGGTTGGAGGTTGGAGCTACTCCAACCTCTCAACCTTATACTTTGTCCATGCCCTCCCTAGTTTTGTTGCCCATTTTATTTTATGATTAGAGTATGGGCATAGAAGGAGAGTCCTTCTGCATGTCATATCTTCATTTGGTGTTGGAAGTAGATAAAGAGCCTCACTTGAATTTGAATTCAAGTGAGAGGTTGAAACAAGTTCAAACTCCCATGCTTGTCCCATCCACAAGCATTTCCCACTTCTTATCGCCCATTTAAAATCAGATTTTTTTGGTCAGTGTGCACACAAGAGAGGTGAGAAAGGTTTCTGGAGAGAGAGTTCCAGTGGGTTTGCGCATTGCTTTCTAGCATGAGAAAAATTCAAAGAGAGAAATACCTTGCACCACATTGCCTTTCTTATCTTATCTCACACCAATTTTCAAATAGTTTGAAAGTATGGGTGTGTGAAACCTAAGAAATGGTTTTCATAGGAAATAGAGAGTGGCATGAGATTGTCTTGGGCATGAGGTCATCTCATAGTCATATTATCCTGAGAGTGGGGACTCCAGGGTTTTTGGGTGTGGGTTACCCTAGGGTTTTGACCTAGGGTTTGGGAAGTGAGATTGAGTGCTGTGAGCATCCAATCTCCATAAAACTTTCCATACCACATCATTACCCTCCATTGTACATCTTCTGGCCTCCTAGAGTATCCAAAATATTAAAAGAAGGTGGTCGATCAAGATCGATCAAGATCAACCGTTGAAGGTTCCAACGAGGAGCTAGCACTCTGGTGGAGCTGATCAGGAACAGAAGCTTCGTGTGGACCATCCATAGAGGCCAGATGATTTGCACGGCTACATCATGATGCGAGGAGCTTCTACCTTTTTTTTAAATTGTAGAGCTCATTTTCCCATGCTCAGGTATCTCATTCTAAACATGAGAAGTAAATAAGATTTACTTATCCATCCATTCAAATTTTTGTACATGCATATATGTCACACTACAATCCTACAAGTAGGATTTTAATGATTAGATCACTAGCTTATCTGATTAATTAGATTAATCTTTTAATTTTGTTGCATGATTTTTGGAAAAAGTTTTCAAAATCAAAGCTAAGAACCCTACAGTTTTTCTTCAGTGGTGTCAGAGCACTAGATGTGATATATTTGCTTTAAAAATACGAAAATTAGCATATTAGATATGTTTAATATCCATGTTGCAAGTGATCTGATTGGGCAAATTGCCATGGCCGTCCAGTCATAGGAGAAAAAATGGTTTAAAGACCATCTCCTGCCATTCGATGGGGTTCTCCTATGGCGTGTAGGGGTGTCGCTGCGGTTATTACTCTTGATGATGAAGCAGTGAAAGAAGTTTATTGTAATTGATTTTAATCTAAATTTTAATCTTAAATTTGTTTATATTAAATCTAAAATGAGTTCATGATTTTATGTATTATACATAGATTTTAATTCAAACCTACAATTAGCAGCTGTTTATGAAATGAGCCGACCCATTTTTGAAATGAGTCGACCCATTTATTGGATAGTATTAGATTATAAAATTTTTTTATAATATTTAAAAATTATTTTTGAAATGTCAAACCGCAACCCATCAATCCAAAACTTAATTAAAAATTAAGAGTTATCTAGTAGGATCTAGAATTATGAATTAAAGATCCTAAGTCAAAAGCATAAAATTTAAGTTTTTTTGGATTAGATGAACTAGGTCCATTAGTTGGATTAGACCTAAGGTTAGATTAAAGAATGGACTAAACTAGAGTAATTAATCAAATCTAACCAAATGTTGATTCAACTTCAATAGTTATAGTTGGTCAAGTCAATGTCTTTAACGAGAACCAAATGGACTTGATTCTTGGCTAACCAGTCGAGCCTAAAATTACTAGGTGAATCAAATTGAATCTAATTAACTGGTTGGTATTTAAGATAAGTTTGATAGTCTAGACCAGTGGTTTTTAATTTGGAGCTACTCGCACTAATTTGATCTTTGACAAGTTAATGGTATATCCCTACCACTGATCTCACTTACCTGACTGACATGGTCGATTAGAATTTGATTAGATCACTTGATGATTCGTACTTCTACAAAAGTAGCCTATGGTAGTGCTTACCATGGCAGCGGTTTTCGAAATCGCTGCCATAACACCTATGGCAGTGATTTTCATTAACCACTACTGTATATCGGACCTATAGTAGCGGTTATAAAAATCGTTTACTATGGCAACGATTTTTGTAACCGCTGCTATTGGTCCGACATATAGCAGTGGTTAACGAAAATCACTGTTGTAGGTCAGACCTATGGCAGCGGTTATAAAAAATTACAGCCATAGATCGATCTATAGCAATGGTTCATTATAATTGCTGTCATAAGTCGGACCTATAGCAGCGGTTAGTAGGAACCGCTGCTATAATCTGATTTATGACAGTAGTTAATTATAACCGCTGCTATATTTTTTTTTTCTTTAAATATTATATAATTTTAAAATTTAATGCCCATCTTCATCATTCATTATCTAAATAATTATCATTAGAGTGTCATCGCAAAAGATCGCCTCGATCCGATGGCCCTAGCTTCGTCGATCAAAAAAATTTGATTTCGACAACCACGAATGACGATGCGATGATCTGATAATGGAGACCTTCGATGGATCCAAAAATCTGCAATGATGATGTCGATGATGTTTGTAACATACTATCAAAGTTTCACTTTAATCGAATATCGTTATCTTGGTCAATTTAGTATTGGTTAGTTTCGACCATTAAATGATAAATGATTGATCAAAGGACCAAACGGTGTCCGATTATGAGACAACTTTTTTTTATAAATGATCTTGGCTACTACTTTAACTAATTTTTATGATGGTGATTATAAAATTTAACTCGTGAGATGAAGAACGATCTAAAACTATATGTCTCCTAATAATCATTCTGAAACTTCGCTAGTTGTTATGCTTGTGCTTTTGCAATATCTACTTAACATGAATAGTTTATACGAAAATGATTTTAATTTTACTATCATTGTCATGTAAAATATTTAAAATTATAACAAAGATCATTTAACTAAAAAATTATCTCATAATCGAATGCCATTTAACCCTTTGATCGCTTGTTTCTAATTTAATGGATGAAATCATTCCATACTAAATTGACCATGATAACGATATCCAATTAAAGTGAAACTTTGATAGTATGCTACAAACATCACCTAGATTATCGTTGCAGATTTTTGGATCCATCGAAGATCTTCATCTATCAGATCATCGCATCATCATTCATGATCGTCGAAATCAAATTTTTTTGATTGATGAAGCTAGGGCCATTGGATCGAGGTGATCTTTTGCGATGACACTCTAATTATAATTATTTAGATAATGAATGGTAAAGATAGATATTTAATTTTAAAATTATATGATATTTAGAAAAAAAAATGAGAAAAAAATTATTTTCAACCTATGGCAGTGGTTATCAAAAACTGCTACTATAGATCTACAGCAGCGATTATAGAACCACTACCATAGGTCTATGGTAGTGATTTTGGATAACCACTATTGTAGATCTATGGTAGCAGTTTGATAACCACTGTCGTAGATCTATGGCAACAGTTCGATTATCGCTGCCAAAGGATAGGTTAAAAATTCCTAAATTTTCTATTCCCTCCCGTGCATGCTCAATCTCTCTCGCTCTCTCTCTCCCCCTCCTCTTCGTCGTCGGTGAGGCTCCCCCCCGGTCGGCATCACCCTTGCTCCCCTCGATCGGCATCGCCCTTCCTTCCCCCTCGACCGACGTTGCCCCTCCTTCCCCCTCCCTTTCTGACCCCCCCATCCCCGGCTGCCCCTCCCCACCATCTGCCACCCGACCCCCACCCCTCCATCTGACCCTCCCTCGGCCCCCTACGAAAGCCCCCTTTGACGAACCTCTATCCGACCCTCCCTCGGCGCCCCGCAAAATCCCCCCTCTAGCGAACCCCTCTGCACCATCGCTCGGCCCCCTGCGAAACCCCCTCGTCCCTACATCTGACCCTCAGTCCCTAGCGAACCCCCTCTCCGACGAACCCCCATCCGACCCTCCTTCGGCCCTGGCAAAATCCTACCGAACCCCCATCCGACCATCCCTCGGCCCCCATAAAACTCCCACTCCGACAAACCCCCCTCCACCCTCATTTGGCCCCCCACGAAACCCCACCCCTCGCCCCTCCATCCGACCCTCCCTCGGTCCCCAGCGATCCCCACCTCCAACAAAACCCCATCCGATTTTCCTTCGGATCCCGCAAAATCTCACCCCCCACCACCTCCACCATTCTGACCCTCCCTCGGTTGAGCGCGCAGCCTCCTTCGACCTCCTCATCACTGTGCCCTCCCCCTGACCTTCCATCCTTGGCCGCCCCTACTCTCTCTCTTTTTTCTTTTTTTCTCTCTTCTCTATCTCACTATATTGCTTTTATTTCGTAGGTAACCTCTAGTGCCATCCTCCTCCTCTAGCATCATCATCGACGACCCTTGGAGCTTTTGGTGCGACCCACTCTCTATAGCTATAGGTATAATTTTTTTTTAATTTTATAATATTATTTATTAATCATATATATTTATAATAATTTATAAAATATTTATAATAAATATTATATATATTTATTATAAATATTATAATTATCTGTATGCCATAGCTTTTAGGCCGTGTTGTGGTGGTAGCCTTGGGTTGTGCCATGTTGGTGGCTATGGACTAGATCTATCAACGGGTTGGATTTAGATTAGAATCTAGATATTTAGATCTGAATCCAATTTTAATTATTGATATTGGATCCGAACTCGAATACCCAATGGGTCTGTACTTGAGAGAGGAAGGGAGGGATCCGGCCTCGCCACCATCATTGGGAGAGAGGCGGTCCGGCCTTGCCAGCGAGGGAGATCGAGAGAGGGAGAGTGGGAGATCGAGAAAGTAAGAGAGGGAGGGAGGGGGTCCAACTTCACCGACATCACTGGGAGGGATGGAGTTCTGCCTTGCCGATGAGGGAGATCGAGAGAGTGAGAGAGGGAGGGATGGGGTTCGGCCTCGTCGGTGAGGGAGATTGAGAGAGGGAGAGAGGAATATCGAGAGATGAAAAAGTTGGGAGGAAGGGGTTCGGCCTCGCCACCATCGCCTACGAGAGAGATTGAGAGAGGGAGAGAGGGAGTGATCGAGGGGATGGCACACAGTCGAGCCAGCTCAGATATGCAATCGAGCCAGCTTGAGCCATGATCAAGCCGACTGGGGGAGGATCCTAGCCTAATGTCTCAAGCACGGAGCTGGCTCAGCTTTTGAGTGAATAGAATTTGATATGTCATGATGTTATATTGATTAATGTTCATTAACGTTGCAGATCACGATGGCACCGAAATGCCATCTAGCTTTCACCCCTACCCCTCGGTGGGTTACGCACAGTTCCGCATCCGAGGAGTAGTTGGAGCATACTCCATCCACCTCGACATCGACTGCTCAGGAACCTTCACCATCGACTTCTACTCCATCGATGGCATCTACTCCATCGATAACTGAGCCTCTACCATTACAGGCATCTGAGTGTACGTTTTTATTATATTAGCATAACTTTATTTTTATATAGTATTTATACACTTATATATTTGCATAACGTATTTGCATTGTAGGTGCATCATTCAGTCGGACATTTTATAGTTCCACACGTATGGCACACGTGTGGAACCGCCAGCATCAAGTGATGGTGCAGTATGATGCTGAGAGGATGCCAGTAGGGGAGACCGTGCAGGAGATGCATTCCTTTTTTAGAGTGCTTGTGAGGTGGTTGACATCATTCTCGTAGAGCTTAGAGACTGGCGTTTGATGGATGTTGCTGTCAGGGATTGGGTATGGGAGGAGATATGGGTAAGGACGGCATCTTAGTTATATTTATGCATTTTATATATTTACACTATATATATTTGATTAAAATAATTTTATAATTGATTTTTGATAAATTTGTATAAAGAAGGTATGACTTCCTCGATCATGAGAGGGCTCGAGATGCCTGACTGAAGAAGATCGGAGGATTGTACAATGGTTACAAGATCAAGCTCCATAGAGGATGGCTCGAGCATCGACGAGATACTCTAGAGGAGCTTGTTCCCTGGATACAAAATTATCCTCCGAGTCAGTGAGAGAGGATGGCTAGACACTGAAGGAGCCAGGAGTTTGAGGTAACATTTCTAACTTTTAAATATTTTAATATGCTTAAAATTTTATTTAAATTTTATTTAAATATTTATTATTTATTTGAATACTTGTTAGGCTACCTCCTATTAGAATCGGGAGAACCATGTAGCTCAGGAGTATATGCACACTCTAGGCTACAAGTCTATAGCCAATCGTGTGCATAGAGAGATAATTAATTTTAAATCTTACTAAATAAATTAAATTTATATTTTTTATCATCTTTCTGATAAATTTGTTCTTTGTTATAGCTGATGAGAGATGGAGTGATGCCCAGCTATAGCAAGATCTTTCGATCCAACCATACGGACAAGACGGGCAGACCAATGAATGCCGCGATCGGGCATATTTTTGTAACTATTAAATATATTAGTATATATGATTAGTATTATAGTATTTCTTATAAAATTTTATTTCAATTTATAGTTATAAGATTAGTTAGATGCGCTCACGAGCGAGGGCCTAGATACCTCTGAGCCCTATGACCATCTATCTCAGATCTTGGGGCCTGAGCTCTCTAGGAGGATTCGATGTAGGCTCGGACACATGCCGATGAGCTACTGATCTGAGGCTAGTATCTCCTCATAGACTTTTGATGTTGTCAGCCGAAAGGAGCTTGAGAAGGTGTTGGCACGGGCAGATCATGCTGCAATGTAGGCAGATCAGGCTGAGGAGCTTGCATCTCATCTGGAAGGCATCGTGAGAGACATGATGTTAATGCTCGGCATGTATTTTAGAGTCACAAACTTTGAGGATATGGTTGAAGAAAAATCTTAATTTTTCGGACTAGGTTCATTCAGATCTGATCGGATCAAGAGATATATTTCAAAAATTTTTTTCTTTGATCTAGATTAGATCTGAAATATTTCAATTATGATTCTTATTATTCTAATAATTAAAATAAATTTAGATAAATTAAATCAAATTTAATTTACCTTGACGTAGGATAATCCTATTATCCATTGATGATCCTGTAAGCAGCGAAAGGTTCTAGATCTAGCCATGCAAGTGCCTGGCCTCTATCAGTATCCACTCAGGTTGGATCTAGAGATCCTCTTCTTCTCTATCACATCTCCAAAAATCAGATCTGGATCTGATCTGAAGGATCTTCAAAATACCTTTTGAAGATCAGCAGTTGTCCTTTGCAATAGTGCAGCCTTCTAGCTTTCTATCGCCTTTCTCTCATCTGGATTGCACCAACATGGATCCCAAACTCCTTTAGGCGTGGAGAGTAGATGGAGAAGGTGGACTTGGCATGGAGGAGGAGAGGAGAGGCAGCCTTGGGGCATGGAAATTTTAATTGATTTCAAATACTCCTTAAGTTGGGCATAGGGTCTTATTTATAGACTATGCGTGATCCAACTCCTCTTCTTCCCAACCAATCGCAACCCTTTGTGAAATCAGATCTAAATCTGATTGGTGGGAATAGAGTCCGTTGGATTCCTCCTTAGATGGTGCCTAAGACCAGTCAAACTTGATTCTTAGGAGAAGTCTAATCGGAATCCAAAAAGGAGATGGAGTCCCTATCCAACAGGGACTCCTGGGCGCCTCCAACTTGGGCACACGCCAAGGGGGGCGTGCGCCCTCCTCCTTGCCAGGTTCTGGATAGGGGGACAAGCCCCCACCAGCTCTCCAATAGGTGCATGACATGTGGTCAAAAGTCAAAGTGTCAATGGTCAACATTTGACCAGTCAAAGGTAGACTTTTGACCAAAGTCAAAGAACAAGAAATGGCAGGTGACCAAAAATGGCAGGTAATGTCTTACAAAATAAGACAACCTTTTCTGACTTGGAGACACCTCCAGTCAGACCATATGAAGGCCTCTGATTGAGCACAAACTCCTTTGGCTCAGTCAGGACAACTTATTTATGATAGTAAAAGAAGAACGTTAGGTTCAATCGAGTGCTAGCACGATTTTCCTTGAACCTAATTGAATCTCATTCAGATCAATTGAACTGGATCAGTTCAATTGATGATCACCAGATTCAAACCCTTGTTTGTGTGACCCAGTTAGGTTCAGTTCTGTATGGTAATGGGATATGTCATGATCTCTATCATCGACATCATCGAAACTCCTTTCGATGGATCAGAACTCTTCTGATTCGAACAGCTAGAATGATCGATCATCTAAATCATTCTAATTGCTCCCAAAATCCACCAGTGACACCTAGCAGTATATGGTGGCAACCCATCAGAGCTGAATGCGAACCTCTTGGTGCAGCTATCTGTGTGATTAAGTTCTTCTATCTTGAGCCTCCGATCAGATTAGGGTTAAGGTGAACTCATCAAACCCTAGTCTCTATCATATGATGTAATCATTCGATTCAAGTCCGATGTGAAAATCTAAATAGAAACTCTTTCTATTATTTCACTCTACCATGGCCATGGACTTCTGAACTTGATTCTCATGATCATCATAGGGCTGCTCCTCTACCACCGAGGTAGATAGATTCCATCTTGATGCCAATCCAGTTCCTACAATGAACATGCTATAGCCAACATACACCTCAGGATTTTCATATGGCTAGGAGACCGAGTAATGGTGTAGTCAAACTATAACACCCTCAAGGTGAACTGCCGATGCACCTCAGGTCAAAGAACCAGACACACTACTGCAGCATCGAGTCAGTCATTGACGAGAAGGTAGACTTCCTAATGACTACTCGAGGTGGTCACGCTCAGTGCCCTCATTCTCTAACGAGTACCTGTACTCTCACTCCGGTGTCTCCACACCGTAGACTCAAGACTCATCTACTAAAGAGAAGCGATTGTACACCAACCTTTCGGATCAATCACCATCCTCGTGATGATCCTATGGTCGGGAGCATTTTATGAGTTAATAATGATTATTCATGTCTTAAATTTTCAACTCTTGAAAATATGAATTATCATTACCATTAACTCAAAGGATGTATCACAGACACTAAATACACATATGTGATAGAAAATAACCCATTTTATTAATATATAGTCAAAATTATAATTTTGCCCCTAGAAGTGTATTACAAGTGTCAGCCAATTCTGGCTTCTAGGGCACATATATCTAACAATCTCCCACTTGTCCTAAAGCCAATTGGCTACAAGTCTAAGTCCCATCTTCTCAAGGTGGGCTTCGATCTTCTGCTGGCCCAACGGCTTTGTAAGTGGGTCTGCCACATTGTCTGTGGAGTTGACTCTCTTGACCTCGACGTAACCCTTCTCGAGGTAATCATGGATGAGGTGGTATCGCCGCTCAATCTGCTTGGATTTCTGGTGAGACCTCGGCTCCTTAGCAAGGGCTATGGCGCCATTGTTGTTGCAGTATAGAGGAATGGCATCTGATGGCATTACTTCAATTTCTGCAGCAAACTTCTTGTACCAGAATGCTTCCTTCGCAGCCTCTGATGCAGCGATATATTCTGCTTCCATGGTGGAATCTGCTATCACCATGGTTTGCTTGGAACTCTTCCAGCTGACAGCACCACCATTGCACACAAACAGACTCCCAGATGTCGACTTTCGATCATCTATATCGGACATGAAATCTGAGTCTGTGTATCCCTAGACTTGGAGTTCTCCATTACTAAAGACCAACATCATATCCTTAGTTCTTCTTAAGTACTTAAGGATACATTTCACAGAAGTCCAGTGTTCTTCAATTGGATTTGACTGATATCTGCTTGTGACACTCACAACATGGGCTATATTAGGTCGTGTACATAGCATGGCATACATGAGGCTCCCTATTGCAGAAGCATAAGGGATCTTGCTCATGGGCTATATCAGGTCGTGTACATAGGATGGCATACATGAGGCTCCCTATTGCAGAAGCATAAGGGATCTTGCTCATGCATTCTATTTCCTCAGGTGTGCTAGGGCACATCTTCTTGGAAAGATGAATACCATGTCTGAAGGGTATTAATCCCCTCTTAGAGTTTTTCATACTAAACCTCTTTAGTACTTTCTCTATGTACATCTTCTGTGAAAGTCCTAGCATCCTATTCGGTCTATCCCTATAGACCTTAATTCCTAGAATAAAGGATGCTTCACCTAGGTCTTTCATGGAGAATTCCTTTGGACAACCATAATTTGACTGTTGTCATCATGGGAATATCATTCCCAATAAGGAGGATGTCATCCATGTACAATACGAGGAAGACAACAGCGCTCCCACTGATTTTGAAGACACACGGTTCCTCTTCATTTTTGATGAAACCAAACTTTTTGATCACATCATTGAAATGAGTGTTCCAGCTCCGAGATGCTTGCTTAAGTCCATATATGGACCTTTGCAGCTTGCAAACCTTGTGATCAGTATCACTGGATGTGAAACCTAGCGGCTGTTCCATATAGATATCTTCCTCAAGATATCCATTTAAGAATGCCGTTTTCACATCCATTTGCCATATTTCATAATCGAAATAGGCTGCAACGGCAAGCAATGTGCGGATGGATTTTAGCATAGCCACTGGGGAAAAGGTATCCTGATAGTCAATGCCTTCGCATTGACTATAACCTTTTGCCACTAGTCTAGCCTTGAATGTCTCCACATTTTCATCTGCACCAATCTTTCTCTTGAAGATCCATTTACACCCAATAGGTACTATACCTTCTGGTGGATCTACCAAGGTCCAGACTTGGTTTGAGTGCATCGAGTCAATTTCTGACTGCATTGCCTCTAGCCATTTCTCGGAGTCGATATCTGATATCGCCTCGTTGTAGGTTTTGGGATCATCACCATGAGCACCATTACCTATGAGGAACATTTTCTCTACGTCCTCTGAAATAATACCTAAGTATCTTTCAGGGGGATGGGAAACTCTTTCCGATCTACGAGGTGGAGGAGGTAGTGTTCTTATTGGCTCAACCTGATTTGGTTCCAATTGGTCCTTAGCTCGTTGTACTTGTGAGACTTTCTCATCAAGCTTAATCTGCTTTCCAATGCCGCTATCTTGAATAAACTATTTTTCAAGAAAGATGGCATGTCGACTCACAATCACATTGTGGTCTTCTAGAATGTAGAAATAGTATCCTAATGACTCTTTAGGATATCCTATGAATCGAGCTCTAAAGGACCTAAACTCTAACTTGTCCGCTTGTTGTCTTTTGACATGAGCCGGACAACCCCAAATTCTGAGATGACTCAGACTTGGTTTCTTACCATGCCATATCTCATACGGTGTGGTAGGAACGGTCTTAGAGGGAACCCTATTCAGTAGATAAATTGAAGTTAACAATGAATGTCCCCAAAGAAAATCAGGGAGGTCTGTGAAGCTCATCATGGATCGGACCATATCCAATAGAGTCCGATTTCTCCATTCTGAAATCCTTGTTGAGTTGAGGTGTTCCTGGTGGAGTCCATTGAGAGACTATGCCATTTTTCTTGAGATAGTCTAGGAATTTTTGGCTAAGGTATTCACCTCCTCGATCTGATCGAAGAACCTTAATGGGTTTTTTAGTTTGTTTTTCTACTTCATGTCTGAATTCTTTGAACTTTTCAAAAGCTTCAGACTTGTGTCTCATAAGATACACATACCCATACCTAGACAGATCATCGGTAAAGGTAATGAAGTAGACAAAATTGCCTCTAGCCGGCACATCAAATGGGCCGCACACATCAGTATGTACTAGGGCAAGGAGATCTGTGGCCCTTTCCCCATGTCCAACAAAAGGGAGTTTAGTCATTTTGCCTTGAAGACAAGATTCACAAGTTGGATATGACTCGAAAGTCAATGGACTCAATAGCCCATTTTTCTCCAATTTGTTGATCCTATCTTCTGCTATATGACCTAATCTCAGGTGCCATAGATATCTATCATTTGGACTATCCCTAGGTCGTTTGGCATTCACATTTTGCTCGATAGTTAGAACAGGATACATCAATATGTAGCTGATAAAGACCGTTAATAAGAAAACCATTTGCAATTTTATTTCTTTCATAAAGAATGTTACAATGGTCCTTAAAGAAGGTAATCACATAGCCTTCTAGTGCTAAGCATGAAACAGAAATCAAATTCCTGCTAGCTGCAGGCACATAATAACAGTCTTTCAAAACTAAGTCTAAACCAGATGGTAATCGAAGAGGGTATGTTTCCCACGCTCACTGCAAGCAACTCTTGCTCCATTACCGATACATAGGATCATGTCTCCATCCCTCAGCCTCCTGCTATCCTCAAGACCCTGCATGAAAGTGCACAGATGAGCACTAGAACCAGAGTCAAGCACCCAACTGGATGCAGAAGAAATCATAAGGTTAGACTCAATAACGAGCATACCTCCAGAAGGACCTTCCTTCTTGTTCTTCAGGGTGGCCAGGTAAGTAGGGCAGTTCCGCTTTCAAGTGGCCGTCGCTGTTGCAATGGAAACACTTTCCTTTGACAGTGGCTTTCATCTTCGGCTCTGCCTTCTTCTTCTTTGCTCCTTCCATCTTCTGCTTTTTCACAGACTTTTTTTTCTTTCCATAAGACTTTCTTTTGGAAGAAGTCCATTCCATAGCAAGAACTGAGCCTTTAGAACCTTTCATAGAAAGCTCAGCGGTAACCAGCATATTCATTAATTCGGCCAAGGAATTTTGAAGTTTATGCATGTGGTAATTCATGATGAATTGCCCATATGCATCAGTCAAGGATTGCAGAATAATATCATTCTGCAGATCCAAGTCTAACTTCACACCGAGCTTCTCAAGCTCTTCCATGTCCTTGATCATCATCAGACAGTGATCTTGGACTGACTGCCCATCACGCATCTTAGCCTTAAAAAGTTCATTTCGTGACTTGATACTTGGCTGCACGACTCTGTTCACCAAACATCTCCTTACTAGGTGAGCCAACATTTGGCGAGCAGTCCCGATATCTTCATGTTGGTGCTGGAGCTCATCAGACATCGAGCCCAACATGTAATATCTGGCCTTATTATCTTCCTCTATCCATTTTTCCAGAGACGCTCTCTGTTCAGTGGATGGACGGGCTGGTAAGGTGGGAGGGTCCTGGTCCAAGTACATGGGTTAACTTCTCGGAACCCAAAACTATTTTGTAGTTCCTGAGCCAATCTTTATAATTGGGTCCAGTCAGTCTATGTGTGTCCAGGATACGTGCCAATGGGTTGGACGCAGACATTTTCCTGTAGAGAGTCAAAGATTCTAGTTAGATACTATAATTATGACTTGACCAATTTATTTAGGAAATTTTATTTTTAAATAAATTAGCTCCCACTATTTTCTTGGATCCCTACACTCCCTCTGTAGAGATGCGAAAAATCTCCATGATTAATGATTTCTAGTGGGTGGTGCGGTCTCACCAACTGACTCATCACCTCACCTAACAGTTATTGGTGATGGGTTAGCCAATGAGTGAACAACTCTTGTTCAATGATTCTCTAATCATGGTGCACCCAAACTTGGTCTCTAATTCATGAATCTCACCGTATCCAAAATATTGATCCACTCCTTAGTTAAGTCAGACCCACCATTTGCACAGACTGGATTCCTAATTGAGTCTCTCACCGTATCAAGAATATTGAGCCCAACTCATCCTCCAGCCCATAGCATCCAATGCCTAATAGACATGGTTGCATCTTTCCGGTGCAACTGAGCCACTGTATCCAAGCCGAGAACAATCAACCCGAGAAGGGCCCGCACATCTACAATGGTGGAAGACCTCAGACTTAATCTTTTCTTAGGGAGAATTGATTCAGGTCTCATTAAACTAGACTTTTCATAGTCATAACAATTATGACTAACCTAGTGGCATGGGTTAGCTCGGATTATTGACCACCTCAGATCAGAACTGTGTCAACAGATATGGCTAGGTAAGTGAGATCGGTGGAAGGAATATGCCATTAACTCGTATAAGAATGCATTCAGGTCGAGTAGCTTCCAATTAAAAACCAGTCGATCGTATGTGCCAAACTTACCTTAGACACCAAATTATTGAGCCAGAACCAATTGGGTTAGCCTACAATCCAGACTCTAACCTCTGAGCCTAATTAGGTCTTGCTTGATCGTGACTCGATCTTGACCCAGACTTAATCCTATTAGGCTGATCAATTTAAGCATTGTTGATCCCATCTAACCAACTCTTGATTCGGTTTGATCAACCGCTTAGACCTAATTGAGCTACCCAAGCCCGAACCCAGTATTATGAATATGTCTTAGATCTGAAATTCTCAATTTTAGATCTAATTAATATTCCATAATCTTAATTTTTAATTAAGTAGGGTTCATAAACAAAATATGCACAATAAATCCTAGGAGTTTCAGGATCTAGGGTTTTGCAGAAAGTAAGTTTTGGATTTCTGATTAAGGACGAACACGCAGCACCTCTACACATCATAAGAACACCCCATCGAATGGGAAGGAGAGGGCCTTTAAATCCTTCTTCGTTCTTATGACCGGACGGCCAAGAGGAATGCCTTAATCAGGAACATGCAATACTACAAAACAGTTTTAGATCTATATCATATATCTCATATACAAATTAGATCTAATCATGGCATATTTTGCATACATCTCATGTATCGAATCATGCATATTTTTAGATCTAAATTATCTCATAATAATCTAAAAAATTAGATTTAAATTGATCTAATCAAAATAAATTCTAATCTAGACAACTATGTAGAACTATTCTACAACTAGTCTAGACATGCATCAATCATATCTCATATGATGTTTAAAATTAAATAATTTTATTTGCTATTTTTTAGATGTTATTATAACATTATAATATCAAAAAATAGTAAATAAATAGATCTAAAATATGATTTAATTAAATTAAATTCAATAAACATGCAAGACTATTCTATAGAACTATTCTATTTTAGAACTAGTCATGCATATTTTCTAATCTTAGATCCAAATCATTTAATTTTAATTTTTTTGATTTTAGATCTGATCACATCTCATGTGATATCTAAAATTACTTATTTTTTAATTAAAATAAATTTAAAAATTAAATCTAAATACTTTAGAACTTGGCTCTGATACTAGTTGAAGGAAAATCCTGATTTTTTGGACTAGGTTCGTTCAGATCTGATCGGATCAAGAGATATATTTCAAAAAAAATTTTCTTTGATCTAGATTAGATTTGGGATATTTAAAATTTGATTCTTATTATTCTAATAATTAAAATAAATTTAGATAAATTAAATTCAATTTAATTTATCATGACGTAGGGTAATCCTATTATCCATTGATGATCCTGTAAGCAGCGAAAGGTTCTGGATCTAGCCATGCAAGTGCCTGGCCTCTACCAGTATCCACTTGGACTAGATCTGGAGATCCTCTTCTTCTCTATCTCATCTTCAAAAATTAGATCTGGATCTAATCTGAAGGATCTTCAAAACACCTTTTGAAGATCAGCAGTTCTCCTTTGTAGTAGTGCAGCCTTCTAGCTTTCTGTCATCTTTCTCTTATCTAGATTGCACCAACATGGATCCTAAACTCCTTTGGGCATGGAGAGGAGAGGGAGAAGGTGGACTTGGCATGGAGGAAGGAGGGGAGAGGCAGCCTTGGGGCATGGGAATTTTCAATGATTTTAGATACTCCTTGAGTTGGGCGCAGGGTCTTATTTATAGACTATGCGTGATCCAACTCCTCTTCTTCCCAACCAATCACAACTCTTTGTGAAATCAGATCTAAATCTGATTGGTGGGAATAGAGTCCCTTGGATTCCTCCTTAGAGGGCACCTAAGACCAGTCAAAGTTGGTTCTTAGAGAGAACTCTAATTGGAAATCCAAAAAGGAGATGGAGTCCCTATCCAACAAGGGACTCCTGGGCGCCTCCAACTTGGGCACACGCCAAGGGTGGCGTGCGCCCTCCTCCTTGCCAGGTTCTGGTAGGGGACAAGCCCCCACCAGCTCTCCAATAGGTGCATGACATGTGGTCAAAAGTCAAAGTGTCAATGGTCAATATTTGACCAGTCAAAGGTAGACTTTTGACCAAAAGTCAAAGGACAAGAAATGGCAGGTGACCAAAAATGGTAGGTAATGTCTTACAAAATAAGACAACCTTTTCTGACTTGGACAACCTCTAGTCAGACCATAGTGAAGGCCTCTGATTGAGCACAAACTCCTTTGGCTCAGTCAGGACAACTTATTTATGATAGTAAAAGAAGAACGTTAGGTTCAATCGAGTGCTAGCACGATTTTCTTGAACCTAATTGAATCTCATTCAGATCAATTGAACTGGATCAGTTCAATTGATGATCACCAAGATTCAAACCCTTGTTTGTGTGACCCAGTTAGGTTCAGTTCTATATGGTAATGGGATATGTCATGATCTCTATCATCGACATCATCGAAACTCCTTTCGATGGATCAGAACGCTTTTGATTCAAATAGCTAGAATGATCGATCATCTAAATTATTCTAATTACTTCCAAAATCCATCAGTGACACCTAGCAGTATATGGTGGCAACCCATCAGAGTTGAATGCGAACCTCTTGGTGCAGCTATCTGTGTGATTAAGTTCTTCTATCTTGAGCTCCAATCAGATTAGGGTTTAGGTGAACTCGTCAAACCCTAGTCTCTATCATATGATGTAATCATTCGATTCAAGTTCGATGTGAAAATCTAAATAGAAACTCTTTCTATTATTTCACTCTGCCATGGCCATGGACTTCTGAGCTTGATTCTCATGATCATTATAGGGCTGCTCCTCTACCACCGAGGTAGATAGATTCCTTCTTGATGCAATCCAGTTCCTACAATGAATATGCTATAGCCAACATACACCTTAGGGTTTTGTATGGCTAGGAGACCGAGTTATGGTATAGTGAAATAATAACACCCTCAAGGTGAATTGCCGATGCACCTCAGGTCAAAGAACCAGACACACCACCGCAGCATTGAGTCAGTCATTGATGAGAAGGTAGACCTCCTAATGACTACTCGAGGTGGTCATGCTTAGTGTCCTCGTTCTCTAACAAGTACCGTACTCTCGCTTCGGTGTCTCCATATCGTAGACTCAAGACTCGTCTACTAAAGAGAAGCAATTATACACCAACCTTCTAGATCAATCATCATCCTCGTGATGATCCTATGGTCTGGAGCATTTTATGAGTTAATAATGATTATTCATGTCTTAAATTTTCAACTCTTAAAAATATGAATTATCATTACTATTAACTCAAAGGATGTATCACATACACTAAATACACATATGTGATAGAAAATAACCCATTTTATTAATAATAGTCAAAATTATAATTTTGCCCCTAGAAGTGTATTACAAGTGTCAGTCAATTTTGGCTTCTAGGGCACATATATCTAACAATATTGGCCCGCATTTCAGCTCTAGCTTCAGCTTCGACTCCAACTTTGGCTCCAGCTCTGACTTCGGCTCTCGATGACGACGACCACGATGACGACGATGATGTAGATTTAAGAGACTTTTGATGTATTTTATTTTTTAAAAAAATATTATAATAAATTTTATTCGATAATAAAATTTTATCATTTTAAAATAATTTTTATGTTTATCATATTTTCTTATATTATATATCTATATTTATCAGATAAAATATAAAAAAAAAATATTTTTTTAATTATTCAAGATCTATGGCAGTGGTTTTATAACCACTACCATATCCATGCCAACCACTGCCATAGGTCCGGTGCCAACCGCTACACTAGATCTATAGCAGCGGTTAAGAAATCGCTGCTATAGATTATCTATAGCAGTAGTTATGTATCCGTTGCTATAGATATCCTATGGCAGCGGTTACATATCCACTGTGATAGGTTGATCTATTACAGCGGTTTATAAACTACTGTAATAGGCAATCTATGGTAGTAGTTCAAACAATCACTGCACAATCACTGTCATAGAGCTACGACGACGACCGTAGTAGCAGCGGTTAGAAAACCACTGCCATAGCCTATGGCAGCGATTTTTAGGGCTACGATAGTGGTTACAAATCATTACGATAGCCCTTTTTTGTAGTACTATCGAGTTGACCCATGTTAATTAGGAATTAATTTGACTTATTTCAATTAGTAAGGTTGAATTAGGTGCCCATGGACCGAAATTGATCCTAGTCCTCATCTATGACTTAGTGAAGTCAGTGGGAGGATTTGACTTGGTGAAGTCAGTGGGAGTAATCTAGTCCATGTCTTCTCTATCCTTAAATCACATGTAAATTAAATCATGTAAATTATTAGGTCCTTAAAAATGATAAATTTATAGTGATAACTGAGTCATAGCCTTTCATTAAGGTGGATGGCAATGGGTCCAATTATTTAGGTGAACATTGGAGGTGCTTTACACCTGATATTTATCTAGATGTTGGAATTATTATCCATCAAAAGATGATTAGGTTGCACTCTCTGAACAATGATTAGATTGGCTAGAGCTTTCCTCTGGCCTGATCATCGTTCATTTGATGCACCAAACTCGGTCATGTTAATGGTTGGACCTAACTACACATTTTCAGTGGAGGCCAAAGCCTACCGATTAGGCTTCTAGAGAAAAACTAAAATACTAAAAATTATTTGGAGAAATAATTAGTTGTGAACCTACCTATAGATGCACATAGGTTAGCCAAAGCTTTTCTTGGGCCCGTTTGTAGTCTATGTGGGTTTTAGTACCCACTAAGAAGTTAGTGTAATTCTTCGAATTGTAGGTAGAGGCTACCAATTCATATAAAATATTGAAAGAACATTTAAACTAAAATCTAAGTCTTTAGGCTTAAATAATTCATGTACTAATATGGTCTTATATTTTTCTTTAAATTAAATAGAATGGCTAGTGTTTGGTCACTCTATTTACTATTGGATAGTGATAAGTCTGTAGGACCTGATTTCGAGAAGTCTAGTATTGACCCTAATCAAGCAGACTGAAAGAGGAATTATCTTCCTGACTTGAATAGACTAAATAGAAAAAAATAGTAAATAGTTGCTGGTTAAGGTTGTTATATGATAACACCTTGCAAATTTTTTATTTGTGATACTTCTACCTAGGTATTAGATACCAAAAGTCTAGTTCATATATGCAATTCATTACATGGACTTCTAATTGGTAGAAAATTTAAGAACGACGATTGATTTCTTAATGTCAGGGATGGAAGAAATGTTCTAGTCCTAGCATTTGAAACTATGAGCTTATTTTTAAATTAAATAATGTTATTTTAAGTGACTATCACTATTGTCCATCTTTTATGATGAATATAATATTTATTGAACTTCTAGCCCAAGATGCTTATTATTTATCAATAAAAAAAAATTATTATGATATTATTATGAATGATGTTATAATAATATAAGGATAATTAAAAAATAATATTTATATTTTATTACAGTCTATTAGTGTAATGTACACATCAAATAAATATCCAAAATTAGATAATATCATTAATGCCTATCTTTGGCACTATCAACTCTATCATATAAACAAGTATAGGATAAATAGGTTAATCGAGGAGCATATCCTCGACATCAATGATTGTGAATCATTGAAAATATGTGAGTCCTATCTTCTTAGTAAGATGACCAAATCACCTTTTACTTGAAAGAATGAATGGGCTAGTGATGTTCAAGGTCTAATACATACTGATGTATATGGACCTATGAACACATGTACTAAAGATGGATCCTACTACTTCATTACATTTTACTGACGATCTATTTAGGTATGGGTACGTCTATTTTATGAAGAGTAAATCTGATTCATTTAAAATGTTCAAATGATATTGTAAATCTGATGAGGTTTGCGAGTCTACCAATTTATTTTTGGGGTTATGTACTTAAGACTACTTGTTATGTTTTGAATGATATTCTTAGCAAGTCTGTTGCAAAAATACCATATGAGATATGGATCGAGTGTAGGCCAACTCTCTCTCACCTTAGAATTTGGGAATGTCCGACTTATGTCAAATATTTATAGATAAAAAAATTTGGATCCAAGTCTGATAAATGCTTGTTTATAGAGTACCCCAAGAAAATTAGGGGTTATTACTTCTACCTTGCTTAAGAACAAAAGATGTTCGTCAGCAATAGGGCAGTCTTTTTGGAATGAAAGTTTCTTAGTGAATAAACTGCTACCTCTAAAGTTGAACTTAATAAGGTTTGATAGGTTGAAGAACCAACACATTTTAGTGATACTATAGAACTGGATTTGATGAGATCAAACTTAGAGCCCATTATAGAGGCACCCTTGAGGAGATATGATAGAGTACAATGTCAACCAGATATATACTATGATTTCTTGGTTCAGAATGGTGATCTTGTTAAACTTGATGAGAATGATGAGAATTCATATAGAGGTTCGACTCTGATAAGTGGCTAGAAGCCATGAAGTTTGAAATAAAGTCCATGAAGGTCAATAGTGTATGGATACAAGTTGAACCAAGTGAAGGGGTAAAATCCATTAGGTGTAAGTAGATTTTCAAAAGGTTAAGAGGTGCAGATGGAAAGGTGGAGACCTATAAGTCCGTTTGGTTGCCAAGGAATATCATTAGTGTTGTGGTATTGACTATGACGAGATTTTTTTCTTAGTAGCAATACTCAAGTTCATTCGGATTATGCTTGTGATAGTAGTATATTTGGACTATTAGATCTGATAAATGGATGTGAAGATAGCTTTCCTAAATAAAAAGTTGGACAAAGAGATGTATATAACACAGCCTGAGTGGTTTACATTCACAAATTAGCCCAAGGTGTGAAAGTTTCAAAGATCCATTTATGGATTGAAGTAGGCATCTCAGACTTAGAACATGCATTTTGATAAGGTAATCAAAAAGTATGGTATCGTTAATAATAGAGAAGAACCCTGCATATACAAATGGGCTAGTAGATCTATAGTAGTATTTCTTGTATTATATGCGGATGATATTCTCTTAATTGGGAATAACATTCCTGTATTATAGAAAATAAAGATTTGGCTATCATCTTAATTCTCTATGAAAGATTTGGAAGAAGCTTCCTATATCCTAAGGATGAAGATCTATAGAGATAGATCTAAAAGATTGTTTGGATTATCTTAGTCTATGTACATCGATACCATGCTGAAGTGGTTCAGCATGGCAAATTTCATGTCAAGCTATCTTTCGATAGGTCATCAAATTATTCTCTCGAAGAGGGATTGTCTGACAACTCTTCAAGAGAGAGAGAGCATATGAGTAGAATATCATATGCTTTGGTAGTAGGTTATATTATGAATGCCATGACATATACGAGACCGGATGTGGCATACTCACTAGGGATAGTGAGTAGGTACTAGTCTGATCTAGGTGAGAATCACTGAAAGGTTGTAAAGATAATCTTGAAGTATTTAAGAAATACTAAGGATCGGTGGCTTATTTATGGAGATGTTGAGCTGAAACTTGTGGGATATACTGATTCTAGTTTTCAGTCAAATCATGATAATAATAAGAGTACGTCTGGATATGTATTTACCATGAATGGTAGAGTAGTATACTGGAAGAGTTTCAAGCAGCATACTACAGTCGATTCTGTATGTGAGGTGGAGTATGTTGCGACGTCCGATATTACGAAGAAAGTTGTGTGGCTGCAGAAGTTCATTGGTGAGCTAGGAGTGGCACCCTCCTTGGATGGTTTGATTTTTCTTTACTGTGATAGCACTGGAGCCATAGCTTAAGCAAAGGAGCCAAAGGCACATCAGCATACCAAGCATATTTTGCATCACTACCATCTTGTACGAGAGATCATGGAGCGAGATGACATCGACCTTCAGAAGAACATGGCTGACCCATTTACTAAAGCCCTCAAAATCAAAGAGTTCGATAATCATAAATGAAAGATGGGTATTCGATACTATTTTGAATGGCTATGGTTTAAGCGGGGGTTGTTGGGAATTGTATCATAAAGCCAATCATCTAGGTTGTAAACAGTTGAGCATATTTTAATTGTATATAAAATTATTAATAAATAAAATTATTATTCTAGCTTTTCATTACTTTTGTGCATCTTCCTATATGAATTCTATTGGTATAAAAAATGATACTGATGCCAGAGTTCGCTGGAGCTGGTGAGGATGAGATCGCCAACAAGACCTACAAGAAGTTCAAACTGGAGTTGGGTGGCTCCAACAGGACCCTCCAATGGTCAAGTTAGCTTTCTGGCCAACAAGAATGGGGTACTCAGGAGAAATGAAAGTGGAGATGAAAGCTTAAAGAGAGAAATGTATCTAGAGAATCTTTTATGTAGACAGAGCTTATAACAAAATGAAAGTGATAGCCATAATAGAATGTTAGTGAACCGTTAGGGCCACGTGAAGTTTGTTATGAAAAGTGGGTTATCGTTTGTCATGACTTGTAGGTGGTTGAGTTCTATTTGTTGGAGTTTAGATGTAGCTTTTGTACGTATTAGCAGGCCGCACTTGTTGGGATGAAGAACTTGGAGCTAGGTAGGCTGAACTTGGAGATCGATTTATGAATGATAGGTGGTGAATCTATAGCTAGTTGGAATCTATTAGTGCCATCTTTAATAGCTTTAAGGAGCTCGACCGACTTTGAGGAGTTTGGCCATCTTTGAAGTTGACTGGAAGATGAAATAGGTGAATTTCTTACTATGCCATTTAATTTGCTTTCAAAAGCTCTACTACCTTCAAGATCGGCCTGAAGTTTGGATCGAAGGACCGCTGTAATTCATTGTCTATGGAGTGGTTGCTATTCTAAATTAGAAATCAAATTTGTACTGATGATGAAGTCCTTTTACTATTCAAACTCATCCAGTTGATATGCTCCATATAGGCTGGCTAGATCTACTATTATCAGAAAGAAATGATGGAATTCGGCCACACTCGAGTTCTGCCACTATCTATAAAGTAGAACAAAAAAATTCAGCAAGGATAGAATCTAATAGGGGATGAATTCGGCCAAACAGGGTCCTTGTCGTAAGGTCTGCTATAGACGAAATCAAAGAATGTTAGGGTTCAATATTCGATGTGGCTCTGCTGACACTAGGACCAGAGTCAGTTATCACGTCCTTCCCTATTTGAGTTTGGTTGGACCAAGTTCACCATGCCTTGGGGGCATTCTGCAATTATTGAGAAAGTGGATGATTACCACTAAGAAGTTCATTCAGCAAACATGGTTTGAAAGTCAACCCCCTTGAGTTGAATTAGGTTAGGAAATCAATTCAATTGAAGTTCGGCGATAATTGTTGTGACTCTAGATGAAGTCATGTTAAGGTCAAGCTTCTTATTAGACTTTGGTGAGAGTTATTTTATCCCCAACACTTGTCCCCCTACTCTCAAGTTCGAAAATTGAATGAAAGGAGTACAAAAATTGTGACTGTCAAAGTCCTCTACTAATTTCTCGCTTCCAAAATCTAAAAAGTTTTGGCTTTTTCTAACTGATGTCGAAGCTTCTTAATGAATGAATGACTTTGAAAAGATTTCTATTTCAAAATTTTCCCCAACATGGTACTCTAAGTACAGTACTATTACTGCTTCACCAGACGTCGGCTATAAGTGGAACACGTGGTAGGTGAGGGGTGGCTGGAGAGGATCAGTAATCATAACCACTTTCAATTTTCTCTGGCTATTTAAGCTCCTCTTCTAATTTTCTATCTCCGTCTGGTTCTTTCTTTCTTCTATGTTCTTCGTCTTCCTCAAGCCCAAGTGCTTCGCTCCACCTTCCATGTGGTCACCCTATTTTTGTTCATCCTTCGATTCTCCAGTCGTATTTCTACCTCTTTTGGTCACTTTAGGTTAGTGCCCAAACTCTTTATTTGCACTTCTTTGCTCATCTTTTGCCTTTGTCCTTTTGATTTCTTCATAAGAGTTTACTTGTTCTTCATGGGTTTCAAAAGTTTTGTAGCCTTTTTCTTTTGATTTTCTAAGAATTTTTCTTATTAGGTTTGATCCAGATGTCTTTTGAAATATCTTGGTCCTCTAGTTCTAGGAGTCTGGCCCATCCAAACTTGTCAGATTCTAGTCTTAAAGAAACCACCAAATCCATTAAGGTGCCTCGGCCTACCTTCATGCCTGAGACCATTCCCTATTCCTTCCATTCTAAAAACCTTTCTTTCATAATAATCCAGTATGGAATTCCTCCTGAATATAAACTAGAGCTTCCCGAATCGAGTGACGAAGCTTGTGTCCCTCCACCAGGTTGCTTCTATTTATATTTAGAGGTCTTTCATACTGGATTAAGACTTCCACTTTTTCCTTTTAGAGTAGCATTTTTTTGCTTTTTGAACATTTTCTTAGCTTTCATGGTGCCAAATTTCTTTAGATTTATCATAGGATTGCTATCTCTTTGTACCTCAATCAAAGTCCATCCTACCATCTTCTTATTCCGCAACTACTTTACCTTCAAATGCCATCCCATCATCAAAGATTGGTGGTATCTCTCCTCCCAGTTCGGCAAGAAAGGGCAACTAAAGAGTGCTGCTTCTTCCATTCATTACTAGAAGGAAAAAAATTTTTTCATCTCCTGTTCGACCCTAGAGCTAGGACTTCCTCCTTAGCGGCACCTTAGGAATTCAGTCTGTCGGGCTCCGTGGTTAGAAAATGAAGATCTAAATTTAGTTAGCAAACTTAGGGATTATTGAGCTTCTCTCCTATCGAATTAATAAAGAATCAAACATTGTTCAATCTCGGCTTAAGTTCCTTCAATCTAGCAGATATACATCCAAATTTTATAAATTACCCCCTTTCTTTTGTCTTTCTTTCAACTATAACTCTTTTGTCATTGTCGAAATGAATTCGAAAGAACTTAGGTGGCTTTCCAAGGAGCTATGATCTCACAAAAGAAAGGGCGGTGTGCCCGACGAGACCTCTAAGAGGATAAGGATCGATGCCCCAAGCTCTATTGCAGCCATTGACATTGCTACTGCTACCAAAGCCATAGTGCCTCCGATGTCCTTTAGTCCTCATGTTGAAGTCCAAATTCCAGAACTTTCCATCGAGAACGAAAAATGAGTAGAAAAGAAGAGGAAGAAGTTGACCGCCAGAAAAGTTTGATGCAAAGCCAACTCCAGTAGATCCAACGGCGATGACGAGGATTTGGGAGAGTCTCCCTTTGACAATCGAGAGGTTGTCAAATCTTTAATTAATGGATGCACCCAGCTCAAAGTCATGGAAAGGATCATCAAAGTCAACTTTGATTTTGAGCAACACACTTGGGACTCTCTTGGGACCTTCGTCGAGGTAACCACTTCATCTCTTTTCTTTGACTTGTTCGCATGTTCTTTTATTATCGTAACCCACTTCATTTTCTACAGATGGGTCACCAACTGATCGCCAACATCAAGATGATTAATCTTCAAAGGACAGAAGTGGCAAAGGTTTGCAAAGAACATCAGGTCGAGATCAAACACCTCCTTAAGAAGAAATCGACTGAAATCGAGGGTCTTCAAGAGGCGATCAGAAACATCGAGCAGGCTTTGTCGAAGGCAAAGGAGGAGCTGGCCTTGGAGAATGAGAAGAGGAAGAAGGCCGAGGTCGAGCTCACTGAAAAGGAGAGTCAGATCTCAAGGCCGATCTTGGAGGCTAAGGATCAAGTGATATGAGACTTCAAGGCCTCCTCGAAGGTGAAGGACATAAAGGTTGACTTTGGCAAGATGGCCTTCAACAAGGGGTTTGAGCTTTGCCAAAGAAATATGATCAAGAAATTTTTCAAGCTCGATCTCAGCTTCTTGGGAGGAGAGTCCTCTAATGATGAAGCTAGTCCTTCTACCACCGGTACTGAGTTACCACCCATCGAGCCTCCTGCTGCGACTTTCAAGCCAGCTTGAGAGCTTGAGACTGCTGAAGCCACACCAAGTTTGGCCGCTGCTGCCCCTCCAGAGGTTGGGGACTTTTGATAATTATACTTTTTTTTATTCTTATATTTTTTTCTATAGTTAAAATATTTTGATTGATGAAAGTGAATTTTTTTTCTCTTCCATACCTTTGTGTCATGGTGTTTTGTGTATTAATGCAATCTCCGATCAACACGGATCCTCTACCTCAAGGAATCCCCTTGAAAGGCCTTTAATAGAAAATTAAAGCAAGAAGCTAATCAATTAAATAAGAAACTAAAGAAAATTGAGGATGAGCTATAAAAGTCAAAAAGGAATTATGCTGAAGCTACTGTTGAAATTAACCACCTTCGCCAAGCATGCAAGAAGGATTTTAAGAAAATACTAAGAAGAAGAACCATTAGAAAGAGGAGCTTGAAGAGATTAAAATATGTGCTAGTAAGAAGTCCTGGGCATTAATTACGAAGATCAGCTCCCTCAAAATCAAACTTAACGTGGTCCACTAACATTCTATTATGGCTGTCACTTTTATTTTGTTACAGGCTCTTCCTATATAAAGGACCCTCTAGATATGTTTTTTTTCTTTAAGCCCTCATTTTTACTTTCATTTTTTCTGAGAACTCCATTCTTATTGGCCAAAAGCTAACTTGACTATTGGAGGATCCTGCTAGAGCTACCCAACTCCTGTTTGGACTTCTTGCAGGTCTTGCTGATGATCTCATCCTTACCAGCTCTAATGAACTTCGGCATCAGCATCATTTACTGCACCAACAAACTCTTTTATGATGAAGTCCTTAGGACTATTTAGAATCAATAAAGAAGAATTTATCATTTAGTACTTAAACCTATTTGCAGCCAAGTGATACGTTATTACATAGGATGATAATGTTTATCGAGTGTAGGTCATTGTGTGCCATATGGATTAGTTGTCCTCTTAACTAAGGAGTATGAAGATACTGATATGGCATGCAAGTAAAATGTAGGGATATATTTCACTGAACATGAACCAACTATGAAGATCTCTGCTGTCAAAAGTTGCTCGTGAAGGATATGGATATAGGTATCCCTTAGACCTGAGATCACCATGATGACTTGCAAGCAACTCACTATACTTTAGTACCAGACTACCTAAATTTTTAATTCAATGATAGAAGATTTTTGGATGTAGTCAAGTACTTATTTAGTCAGTGTGTAAGTCAAGATGGGATTGACTCCTCTAATATTTTAATTTAGCAAAACCTCATCCAGGGTAGTCCATATGATGGATATTGAAATTTGAAATATAATATAGATAATTTTTCAGGGTTAATAGTTAAACCCTAGATCATCTTTTAAGCATTGAGGTCAAGCAGATGAATTACATGATAACCATATGCCACAGCTTCATGGATGTTGCGTAGCGACTATTCAACCTATCCAGACATCGGGTACCATTGCTAGATGGTCACACTAATTGGTATAGAAATTAGTTCCTATGCTACCAACTTAGTGTTTGAACTTATGAGGTGTCACACAATAGAAGTTCTACCTGATCTGATTGCTAATCAAGAATTTCAATGGTCTAGGACTCTATGGTCAAGAGTCTCACTGGACTAGAACTTTGTGACTAGGAGTCCTGCTGGATTGAAACTCTGCCTTCTCGAGTCCCACTGGACTAGAACTTTGATATTATTAGAGGATTAATTAGAAATTAAATTATTGATTAGTTAATTTGATTGAGCAATAAGATTTGAATCAAATTTAATTCAATTAGATTTAATTAGGTTTGACCCAATTAGGTTATGAGATGACCTAATCGCTAAGAGAGACTGGATCCTGATTTGATTAGGGCCTGGACTCAATTAATTTCTACTTTAATTAGGATTGAATTGAGATGGATTAAGACTAAATTAGTTAGGTTTATTCTAGTTTAATTTGGTTTGGACAAATAGGTTTGGATGAAACCAATTTGGACAAGTTCAATTTTTTGAATTTGAATCTCCCTGCACCTTGACTTTTGACCATTCCTTCTCCCATGCCACCTTTGAATTTGCATGAGTTTTCTCCATGCATAAATCAGATTTGGCACCCCTTAATCTCTCCCTTTGACTTGGTCTAAGAGTTGGATTGGTTCAAAATTTTCTTGAATTTTGAATTCAAGATTGTTGGTTGGAGGTTGGAACTACTCCAACCTCTCAACCTTATCCATTCTCCATGCTCTCCCTAGTTTTGTCGCCCATTTTATTTTATGATCTGAGTATGGGCATAGAAGGAGAGTCCTTCTACTTGTCATACTCTTGGTTTGGCAGTGGAAGTGGATAAAGAGCCTCACTTAAATTTGATTTCAAGTGGGAGGTTGAAACAAGTTCGACCTCCCATCCTTATCCCATTCACATGCATTTCCCACTTCTTGTCGCCCTTTTAAAATCAGATTGTTTTTGTGGGCATGAACACACAAGAGAGGTGAGAAAGATTTTTGGAGAGAGATTTTTAGTGGGTTAGGGCATTGCTTTTTGGGCATGAGAAAAATTCAAAGAGGGAAATACCTTGCACCACTTTGTCTTTCCCATCTTATCTCACGCCAATTTTCAAATAGTTTGAAAGTATGGGTGTGTGAAACCTGAGAAATGGTTCTCTTAGTAAATAGAGAGAGTGGCATGAGCTTGTCCTAGGTGTGAGGTCATGTGATAGTCAGAATATCCTGAGAGTGGGGACTCTAGGGTTTTCGTGTGTGGGTTGCCCTAGGGTTTTGACCTAGGGTTTGGAAAGTGAGATTGAGTGCTATGAGCATCTAGTCTTCACAAAAATTTCTGCACCTCCTCATTACCTTCCATAGTATGTCTTCTACCCTTCTAGAGCATCCAAGAGACAGAGAAAAGGTGGTCAATTGAGATCGATCAAGATTGACCATCAAAGATTTCGACGAGGAGTTAGCACTCTGGTGGAGCTAGTTGAGACCAGGAGCTTCATATGGATCATCCATAGAGGCCGAATGATCTGTGTAGCTATATCATGATGCAAGGAGATTCTATCTATGATTTTTAGATTATGGAGATCATCTATCCACACTCAGATTGAAGGAAAATCCAGATTTTTTGGTTCAGGTTCGTTCAGATCTGATCAGATCAAGAGATATGTTTCAAAATTTTTCTCTTTGATCTGTATCAGATCTGAGATGTTTCAGATCTGATTTTTATTATTTTAATAAATAAAATAAAATAAGAATAAATTAAATCAAATTTAATTTACCTGATTTGGGTAATCCAATTACCCGTTGATGATCCTGTATGCAGCGGAAGGTTCTGGATCTAGCCATGCAAGTTTCTGGCCTCTACTGGTATCCACTTGGGCTGGATCTAGCGATCCTCTTCTTCTCTATCACACCTCCAAAAATCATATCTGGATCTGATCTGGAGGATCTTCAAAACTCCTTTTGAAGATCAGCAGTCGTCCTTTGCAACAGCGCAGCCTTCTAGCTTTCAGTCGCCTTTCTTTGATCTGGATTGCACCAACCAAGGTCCAAAACTTCTTTTGAACATGGAGGGGAGAGGGAGAAGGTGAGTTTGGCATGGAGGAAGAAGGGAGAGGCAGCCTTGGGGCGTGGGGTTTCTCAAATTTAATCTGAGTTGGGCGCAGGGTCTTATTTATAGACTGTCTGTGATCCAACTTCTCTTCTTTCCAACCAATCACAACTCTTTGTGAAATCAGATCTAAATCTGATTGGTGGGAATAGAGTCCCCAGGATTCCTCCTTAGAGGGCGCCTAAGACCAGTAAAAGTTGGTTCTTAGGAGAATTCTAATTAGAATCCAAAAAGGAGATGGAGTCCTTGTCCAACAAGGACTCCTAGGCGCCTCCAACTTGGGGCACATGCCTAGGGTGGCGTGCGCCCTCTTCCTTGCCAGGTTCTGGCAGGGGGACAAGCCCCCACCAGCTCTCCAATACGTGCGTGACATGTGGTCAAAAGTCAAAATGTCGATGGTCAACATTTGACCAGTGAAAGGTAGACTTTTGACCAAAGTAAAAGAACAAGAAATGACAGGTGACCAAAAATGACAGGTAATGTCTTACAAAATAAGACAACCTTTTCTAACTTGGACAACCTCCAGTCAGACCATATGAAGGCCTCTGATTGAGCATAAGCTCCTTTGGCTCAGATAGGATAACTTATTTATGACAGCAAAAGAAGAACGTTAGGTTCAATCGAGTGCTAGCACGATTTTCTTGAACCTAATTGAATCTCATTTAGATCAACTGAATTGGATCAGTTCAATTGATGATCACCAGATTCAAACCTTGTTTGTGTGACCCGGTTAGGTTCAGTTCTGTATGGTAATGGGATATGTCATGATCTCTATCATCGACATCATCGAAACTCCTTTCGATGGATCAGAACTCTTCTGATTCGAACAGTTAGAATGATCGACCATCTAAATCATTCTAATTGCTTCCAAAATCCACCAGTGACACCTAGCAGTATATGGTGGCAACCCATCAGAGCTGAATGCGAACCTCTTGGTGCAGCTACCTGTGTGATTTAGTTGTTCTATCTTGAGCTCCGATCAGATTAGGGTTTAGGTGAACTCATCAAACCATAGTTTCTGTCATATGATGTAATCATTCGATTCGAGTCTGATGTGAAAATCTAAATAGAAACTCTTTCTATTATTTCACTCTACCATGGTCATAGACTTCTGGACTTGATTCTCATGATTATCATAGGGCTGCTCCTCTACCACCGAGGTAGATAGATTCCATCTTGATGCCATCCAGTTTCTACAATAAACATGCTATAGCCAACATACACCTCAGGGTTCCATATGGCTAGGAGACCGAGTAATGGTGTAGTCAAATTATAACACCCTCAAGGTGAACTACCGATGCACCTCAGGTCAAAGAACCAGACACACTACTGCAGCATTAAGTCAGTCATTGATGAGAAGGTAGACTCCCTAATGACTACTCGAGGTGGTCACGCTCAGTGCCCTCATTCTCTAACGAGTACCTATACTCTCGCTCCGATGTCTCCACACCGTAGACTCAAGATTCATCTACTAAAGAGAAGCGATTGTACACCAACCTTCCGGATCAATCACCATCCTCGTGATGGTCCTATGGTCGGGAGCATTTTATGAGTTAACAATGATTATTCATATCTTAAATTTTCAACTCTTGAAAATATGAATTATCATTACCATTAACTCAAAGGATGTATCACAAACACTAAATATACATATGTAATAGAAAATAACCCATTTATTGATTTTTAGTCAAAATTATAATTTTGCCCCTAGAAGTGTATTATAAGTGTCAATCAATTCTGGCTTCTAGGGCACATATATCCAACGATCTCCCACTTATCCTAAAGCCAATTGGCTACAAGTCTAAGTCCCATCTTCTCAATGTGGGCTTCGATCTTCTGCTGGCCCAACAGCTTTATAAGTCTATCTGGCACATTATCTATGGAGTTGACTCTCTTGACCTCGACGTAACCTTTCTCGAGGTAATCGCGGATGAGGTGGTATCACCATTTGCTTGGAACTCTTCCAGCCGACAGGACCACCATTGCACACAAACAGACTCCTAGATGTCGACTTTCGATCATCTATATCGGACATGAAATCCGAGTCTGTGTATCCCTAGACTTCGAGTTCTCCTTTACTAAAGACCAACATCATATCCTTAGTTCTTCTCAAGTACTTAAGGATACATTTCACAGAAGTCCAGTGTCCTTCATCTAGATTTGACTGATATCTACTTATGACACTCACAGCATGGGCTATATCAGGTCATGTACATAGCATGGCATATACGAGGCTCCCTATTGCAGAAGCATAAGGGATCTTGCTCATGCGTTCTTTTTCCTCAGGTGTGCTAGGGCACATCTTCTTGGAAAGATGAATACCATGTCTGAAGGGTATTAATCCCCTCTTAGAGTTTTCCATACTAAACCTCTTTAGTACTTTCTCTATGTACATCTTTTGTGAAAGTCCCAGCATCCTATTCGGTCTATCCCTATAGACCTTAATTCCTAGAATAAAGGATGCTTCGCCTAGGTCTTTCATGGAGAATTCCTTGGACAACCATAATTTGACTGTTATCATCATGGGAACATCATTCCCAATAAGGAGGATGTCATCCACGTACAATATGAGGAAGACAACAGCGCTCCCACTGATCCTTTTGAAAACACACGGTTCCTCTTCATTTTTGATGAAACCAAATATTTTGATCACATCATTGAAACGAGTGTTCCAGCTCCGAGATGCTTGCTTAAGTCCATATATGGACCTTTGTAGCTTGCAAACCTTGTGATCAGTATCACTGGATGTGAAACCTAGTGGCTGTTCCATATAGATGTCTTCCTCAAGATATCCATTTAGGAATGCCATTTTCACATCCATTTGCCATATTTCATAATCGAAATAGGCTGCAACGGCAAGCAATGTGCGGATGGATTTTAGCATAGCCGCTGGGGAAAGGGTATCTTGATAGTCAATGCCTTCGCGTTGACTATAACCTTTTGCCACTAGTCTAGCCTTGAATGTCTCTACATTTCCATCTGCACCAATCTTTCTCTTGAAGATCCATTTACACCCAATAGATACTATACCTTCTAGTGGATCTACCAAGGTCCAGACTTGGTTTGAGTGCATCGAGTCAATTTCTAACTACATTGCCTCTAGCCATTTCTCGGAGTCGATATCTGATATCGTCTCGTTGTAAGTTTTGGGATCATCACCATGAGCACCATTACCTACGAGGAACATTTCCTTTACGTCCTCTGAAATAATACCTAAGTATCTCTCAGGGGGATGGGAAACTCTTTTCGATCTACGAGGTGGAGGAGGTAGTGTTCTTATTGGCTCAACCTGATTTGGTTCCAATTGGTCCTTAGCTCGTTGTACTTGTGAGACTTTCTCATCAAGCTTAATCTGCTTTCCAATGCCGCTATCTTGAATAAACTATTTTTCAAGAAAGATGGCATGTCGACTCACAATCACATTGTGGTCTTCTGGAATGTAGAAATAGTATCCTAATGACTCTTTAGGATATCCTATGAAACAAGCTCTAAAGGACCTAAACTCTAACTTGTGCACTTGTTGTCTTTTGACATGAGCTGGACAATTCCAAATTCTGAGATGACTCAGACTTGATTTCTTACCATGCCATATCTCATACGGTATGGTAGGAACGATTTTAGAGGGAACCCTATTCAGTAGATAGATTGAAACTAACAATGAGTGTCCCCAAAAAAAATCAGGGAGGTCTGTGAAGCTCATCATGGATCGAACCATATCTAATAGGATCCGATTTCTCCATTCTGAAATCCCGTTGAGTTGAGGTTTTCCTATTGGAGTCCATTGAGAGACTATGCCATTTTTCTTTAGATAGTCTAGGAATTTCTTGCTAAGGTATTCAGCTCCTCGATCTGATCGAAGAACCTTAATGAGTTTTCCAGTTTGTTTTTCTACTTCATGTCTGAATTCTTTAAACTTTTCAAAAGCTTCAGACTTGTGTCTCATAAGATACACATATCCATACCTAGACAGATAATCGGTAAAGGTAATGAAGTAGACAAAATTGCCTCTAGTCGGCACATCAAATGGGCCGCACACATCAGTATGTACTAGGGCAAGAAGATCTGTGGCCCTTTCCCCATGTCCTACAAAAGGAAGTTTAGTCATTTTGCCTTGAATACAAGATTCACAAGTTGGATATGACTCGAAAGTCGATGGACTCAATAGCCCATTTTTCTCCAATTTGTTGATCCTATCTTCTGCTATATGACCTAATCTCAGGTGCCATAGATATCTATCGTTTGGACTATCCCTAGGTCATTTGGCATTCATGTTTTGCTCGATAGTTAGAATAGGTACATCAATATGTAGCTGATAAAGACCATTAATAAGGAAACCATTTGCAATTTTATTTCTTTCATAAAGAATGTTACAATGGTCCTTAAAGAAGGTAATCACATAGCCTTCTTGTGCTAAGCATGAAACAGAAATCAAATTCCAGCTAGCTGCAGGAACATAATAACAGTCTTTCAAAACTAAGTCTAAACCAGATGGTAATCGAAGAGGGTATGTTCCCATGGCTACTGCAGCAACTCTTGCTCCATTACCGATGTATAGGATCATATCTCCATCCCTCAGCCTCCTGCTATCCTCAAGACCCTACATTAAAGTGCACAGATGAGCACTAGAACCAGAGTCAAGCACCCAACTAGATGCAGAAGAAACCATAAGGTTAGACTCAATAACGAGCATACCTCTAGAAGGACCTTCCTTCTTGTTCTTCAGGGTGGCCAGGTAAGTAGGGCAGTTCCGCTTCCAATGGCCGTCGCTGTTGCAATGGAAATACTTTCTTTTGATAGTGGTTTTCATCTTCGGCTCTGCCTTCTTCTTCTTTGCTCCTTCCATCTTCTGCTTTTTCGCAGACTTCTTTTTCTTTCTATAAGACTTTCTTTTGAAAGAAGTTCATTCCATAGCAAGAATTGAGTCTTTAGAACCTTTCATAGAAAGCTCAGCGGTAACCAGCATATTCATTAATTCGGCCAAGGAATTTTGAAGTTTATGCATGTGGTAATTCATGATGAATTGCCCGTATGCATCAGTCAAGGATTGCAAAATAATATCATTCTGTAGGTCCAAGTCTAACTTCACATCGAGCTTCTCAAGCTCTTCCATGTCCTTGATCATTGTCAGACAGTGATCTTGGACTGACTGCCCATCACGCAGCTTAGCCTTAAAAAGTCATTTCGTGACTTAATACTTGGCCGTGCGACTCTGTTCACCGAACATCTCCTGCAAGTGAGTCAACATTTGGCGAGCAATTCCGATATCTTCATGTTGGTGCTGGAGCTCATCAGACATCGAGCCCAACATGTAATATCTGGCCTTATTATCTTCGTCTATCCATTTTTCCAGAGACGCTCTCTGTTCAATGGATGGACGGGCTGGTAAGGTGGGAGGGTCCTGGTCCAATACATGGGTTAACTTCTCAGAACCCAAAATAATTTTGTAGTTCCTGAGCCAATCTTTATAATTGGGTCCAGTCAGTCTATGTGTGTCCAGGATACGTGCCAATGGGTTGGACGCAGACATTTTCCTGTAGAGAGTCAAAGATTCTAGTTAGATACTGTAATTTTGACTTGACCAATTTATTTAGGGATTTTATTTTTAAACAAATTAGCTCCCACTATTTTCTCGGATCCCTACACTCCCTCTGTAGAGATGCAAAAATCTCCATGATTAATGATTTCTAGTGGGTGGTGCGGTCTCACCAACTGACTCATCACCTCACCTAACAGTTATTGGTGATGGGTTAGCCAATGAGTGAACAACTCTTGTTCAATGATTCTCTAATCATGGTGCACCCAAACTTGGTCTCTAATTCATGAATCTCACCGTATCCAAAATATTGATCCACTCCTTAGTTAAGTCAGACCCACCATTTGCATAGACTGGGTTCCTAATTGAGTCTCTCACCGTATCCAAAATATTGAGCCAACTCATCCTCCAGCCCATAGCATCCAATGCCTAATAGACATGGTTGCATCTTTTCCCGGTGCAACTGAGCCACTGTATCCAGCCGAGAACAATCAACCCCGGGAAGGGCCCGCACATCTACAATGGTGGAAGACCTCAGACTTAATCTTTTCTTAGGGAGAATTGATTCAGGTCTCATTAAACTAGACTTGTCATAGTCATAACAATTATGACTAACCTAGTGGCATGGGTTAGCTCGGATTATTGACCACCTCAGATCAGAACTGTGTCAACAGATATGGCCAGGTAAGTGAGACCGGTGGAAGGAATATGCCATTAACTCGTACAAGAATGCATTCAGGTCGAGTAGCTTCCAATTAAAAACCAGTCGGTCGTATGTGCCAAACTTACCTTAGACACCAAATTATTGAGTCAGAACCAATTGGGTTAGCCTACAATCCAGACTCTAACCTCTGAGCCTAATTAGGTCTTGCTTGATCGTGACTCGATCTTGACCCAGACTTAATCCTATTAGGCTGGTCAATTTAAGCATTGTTGATCCCATCTAACCAACTCTTGATTCGGTTTGATCAACCGCTTAGACCTAATTGAGCTACCCAAGCCCGAACCCAGTATTATGAATATGTCTTAGATCTAAAATTCTCAATTTTAGACCTAATTAATATTTCCATAATCTTAATTTCTTAATTAAGTAGGGTTCATAAACAAAATATGCACAATAAATCCTAGGGTTTCAGGATCTAGGGTTTTGCAGAAAGTAAGTTTTGGGTTTCTGATTAAGGACGAACACGCAGCACCCCTACACATCATAAGAACACCCCATCGAATGGGAAGAGAGGGCCTTTAAACCCTTCTTCATTCTTATGACCGGACGGCCAAGAGGAACGCCTTAATCAGGAACATGCAATACTACAAAATAGTTTTAGATCTATATCATATATCTCATATACAAATTAGATCTAATCATGGCATATTTTGCATACATCTCATGTATCGAATCATGCATATTTTTAGATCTAAATTATCTCATAATAATCTAAAAAATTAGATTTAAATTGATCTAATCAAAATAAATTCTAATCTAGACAATTATGTAGAACTATTCTACAACTAGTCTAGACATGCATCAATCATATCTCATATGATGTTTAAAATTAAATAATTTTTATTTGCTATTTTTTAGATGTTATTATAACATTATAATATCAAAAAATAGTAAATAAATAGATCTAAAATATGATTTAATCAAATTAAATTCAAAAACATGCAAGACTATTCTATAGAACTATTCTATTTTAGAACTAGTCATGCATATTTTCTAATCTTAGATCCAAATCATTTAATTTTAATTTTTTCTGATTTCAGATCTGATCACATCTCATGTGACATCTAAAATCATTTATTTTTCTAATTAAAATAAATTTAAAATTCAGATCTAAATACTTTTAGAACCTTGGCTCTGATACCAGTTGAAGGAAAATCCTGATTTTCCGGTCCAGGTTCGTTCAGATCTGATCAGATCAAGAGATATATTTCAAAAATTTTTCTCTTTGATCTAATCAGATCTGAGATATTTTAGATCTAATTCTTATTATTTTAATAATAAAATAAAATAAAGATAAATTAAATCAAATTTAATTTACCTGATTTGGGTAATCCTATTACCCGTTGATGATCCTGTATGCAGCGGAAGGTTCTGGATCTAGCCACGCAAGTGCCTGGCCTCTACCGGTATCCACTCGGGTTGGATCTAGAGATCCTCTTCTTCTCTATCACATCTCCAAAAATTCAGATCTGGATCTGATCTGGAGGATCTTCAAAACTCCTTTTGAAGATCAGCAGTCGTCCTTTGCAGCAGCGCAGCCTTCTAGCTTTCAGTCGCCTTTCTTTGATCTGGATCGCACCAACCAAGGTCCAAAACTCCTTTTGGACGTGGAGAGGAGAGGGAGAAGGTGAGTTTGGCATGGAGGAAGAAGGGAGAGGCAGCCTTGGGGCATGGGGTTTCTCAAACTTAATCTGAGTTGGGCGCAGGGTCTTATTTATAGACTGTCTGTGATCCAACTTCTCTTCTTCCCAACCAATCACAACTCTTTGTGAAATCAGATCTAAATCTGATTGGTGGGAATAGAGTCCCCTGGATTCCTCCTTAGAGGGTGCCTAAGACCAGTCAAAGTTGGTTCTTAGGAGAACTCTAATTGGAATCCAAAAAGGAGATGGAGTCCTTGTCCAACAAGGACTCCTAGGCGCCTCCAACTTGGGCACACGCCTAGGGTGGCGTGCGCCCTCTCCTTGCCAGGTTCTGGCAGGGGGACAAGCCCCCACCAGCTCTCCAATAGGTGCATGACATGTGGTCAAAAGTCAAAGTGTCAATGGTCAACATTTGACCAGTCAAAGGTAGACTTTTGACCAAAGTCAAAGAACAAGAAATGGCAGGTGACCAAAAATGGCAGGTAATGTCTTACAAAATAAGACAACCTTTTCTGACTTGGACAACCTCTAGTCAGACCATATGAAGGCCTCTGATTGAGCACAAACTCCTTTGGCTCAGTCAGGACAACTTATTTATGATAGTAAAAGAAGAACGTTAGGTTCAATCGAGTGCTAGCACGATTTTCTTGAACCTAATTGAATCTCATTCAGATCAATTGAACTGGATCAGTTCAATTGATGATCACCAGATTCAAACCCTTGTTTGTGTGACCCAGTTAGGTTCAGTTCTGTATGGTAATGGGATATGTCATGATCTCTATCATCGACATCATCGAAACTCCTTTCGATGGATCAGAACTCTTCTGATTCGAACAGCTAGAATGATCGATCATCTAAATCATTCTAATTGCTCCCAAAATCCACCAGTGACACCTAGCAGTATATGGTGGCAACCCATCAGAGCTGAATGCGAACCTCTTGGTGCAGCTACCTGTGTGATTAAGTTCTTCTATCTTGAGCCCCGATCAGATTAGGGTTAAGGTGAACTCGTCAAACCCTAGTTTCTGTCATATGATGTAATCATTCGATTCGAGTCCGATGTGAAAATCTAAATAGAAACTCTTTCTATTATTTCACTCTACCATGGCCATGGGCTTCTGGACTTGATTCTCATGATTCATCATAGGGCTGCTCCTCTACCACCGAGGTAGATAGATTCCATCTTGATGCAATCCAGTTCCTACAATGAACATGCTATAGCCAACATACACCTCAGGGTTCCATATGGCTAGGAGACCGAGTAATGGTGTAGTCAAACTATAACACCCTCAAGGTGAACTACCGATGCACCTCAGGTCAAAGAACCAGACACACTACTGCAGCATCGAGTCAGTCATTGACGAGAAGGTAGACTCCCTAATGACTACTCGAGGTGGTCACGCTCAGTGCCCTCGTTCTCTAACGAGTACCTGTACTCTCGCTCCGGTGTCTCCACACCATAGACTCAAGACTCATCTACTAAAGAGAAGCGATTGTACACCAACCTTCTAGATCAATCACCATCCTCGTGATGGTCCTATGGCCGGGAGCATTTTATGAGTTAACAATGATTATTCATGTCTTAAATTTTCAACTCTTGAAAATATGAATTATCATTACCATTTACTCAAAGGATGTATCATAGACACAAAATACACATATGTGATAGAAAATAACCCATTTATTGATTTTAGTCAAAATTATAATTTTGCCCCTAGAAGTGTATTACAAGTGTCAGCCAATTCTGGCTTCTAGGGCACATATATCTAACACAGGTATCATGTTCTGAATACAAGACGTAAATAAGATTTACCTATTTATGCATTCAGATTTTCGTACATGCATATATGTCACATTACGATCCTAGAAGTAGGATTTTAATGATTTTATCATTTACCTTATCTAATTAATTAGATTAATCTTTCAATTCCATTGCATGTTTTTTTGGAAAAAGTTTTTGAAATCATAGCTAGAAACCTTGTAATTTTCCTTAAAGCGAAGCCTTATCTCTCTATTTCCATGCCTCCTCTCCTTCCTCTTCTCCCTCTTCCCCATGCCCAAGAGTTGGGCCAATCAGTTCCCGAATGTCGAGGTGCTATCCGCACAAATCGAAGTCAAAGGAGACTCCAATCGTGTGTCGATCGAAAAACTACTGAAGATTAGATCGAAGGCACATTCAAGATATCTAGTTGCTGATTTTCATAGATCAGATCCGAAAGGAGAAAACCTCCAGATCTGAGCTGAGCGGATGCTAGTAGAGGTTGGGTACATGTGCGACTCAAGTCAGATCTTGGGACAACATTCAGATCATTGCAACAAGTGAATCATTCACTTACAAATAGGTGGTATTTTGATATCCAAATTTTATTTTTAGTTTTAGATCTATATAGTCAGATCTAAGAACTCTCAAATCTGATTAGATCAACATTTTTTTAAAAAAAAACCAATGCTCAAACCTGATCTAATTAGATTAATCTTGTAGTTCCTTCAACTGGTATCAAAGTTATGGTTCTAGTTCTAAATCTGGATACTTTTAGATCTAAAATTTATTTTTGATAAGATCGATCATATTTTCTATTTTTACAAGAGATGTAATTTAAAATTAGTACATAAGATGTATACAAAGCATGTGTAGAATAGATCTAGTTTTATATATGAGATATTTGTTATAGATCTAGTTCTTGTAGTAGTAGAAATTTATTTTCTAATTGGGGCATTCCTCTTGGCCGTCCGGTCATAAGAATAAGAAGAATTTGAAGGCCCTCAATTTTCATTCGATGGGATGCTCTTATGGCATGTAGGGGTACTACGTGTTTGTGCTCAATTAGAAAAACAAAACTTACTTTCTACTAAATTCTTGATCCAAAAATCCTAGGATCTTTATTCATGCTTTGTTATTTTTGAACCCTTATTAAACTTAATTAAGAATTAAGTTATGAAACCTATTAGATCTAAAAAGTTGAGAATTTTTAGATCTAAGATACCTTCATAAAACATGGGTTCAAGGTATGGGTAGCTTGATTAGGTCTAGCTTGAGCAGTTGATCAAACTAAATCAAGAGTTGGTTAAGTGAGATCAAGAGTGCTTAATTGACTAGTCCAATAGTTGTACGTTTGGTCAAGATTGATTTACAGGCACATGTAATCGATCACTTCAAGACTTAATCTGGCTCTGTGGTGTTGGGAAAATAAGATCTACTCACATGGATCGGCATGGCCGCTAATAATTAGCCAAGCAACAAGGAATGAACTTCTCCTAGAGATTTATGTGGAAGCATGATCAATGGATTCAAGGAATAGAGAAAAGAGAAGAAGAGTTTTCCAAAAGAAAAGAACTTTATTCAGTGTAATTTCAGCATGTTATAATTCTTGACCTATTTTTAGTATAAATACTTTACAAAAGAATCAAGTCGTAAGCTTATAGAAAAACTCTCCCAAATCCAAACAACCCACGTACACAAAACTAATCCCATGATACTGAGCTGGCTCAGTTTCAAATTGAGCTGGCTAACCTACGACTAGGTTGGCTCCATCTCAGACTGAGCCGATCCAGTTGTGTACCATGCTAACAGTTCTGAAAATATTGCTTTCTATCTAAATTTTCTCTAAGACATAGTCGATCTAGTCTGAGACTGAGCTGGCCTAGTTTTCAACTTAGTCGACCCGGTCTTAGGATGAGCCGGCTAAATTTCTGTACCATACTTATCCAGGCTGATCTCTTCTGTAGCTTGCTTTCATCTTTTCATGACCTTTCTTCTTATATTTTCAAGACTTAGGAGTGCTACTTTTGAGCTCACATTCTCCATCTTGGTACTTCCAAGTTCTTGTAGACTCATCTCTTCCTAGTAGTCCCATCCATGCCATGTACATCTGAAAGCTATCTTTGGAGAGTATCTTTATAAGCGCATCAGACTAATTCTCCTTGGTATGGATCTTCATCAGTTCCACTTTACCTTATTCTACCAAGTCTCTGATCCTATGGTACCTCACATCTATATGCTTTATGTGCGTTTGAAAGGCTAGATTCTATGCTAGCAGCAAAGCACTCTGACAGTCACTATATAGTGTAACCTAGTTTTGCTCCACCCCCAACTCAACAATTAGCCTCCTAAGCCATAAGACTTCCTTCGTAGCATTCGTTATTCCAATATACTCAGTCTCTATGGTAGACAAGGTCATGATTGACTGAAGGATTGATCTTCAAGACATCGGTCTACTATACATGCAGAAAAGGTATCCAGTAGTAGACCTCCTTGTATCAAGATCACCAGTATAATTTGCATCTACAAATCCTTCAAGAGGATCAGAACCTCCATCTTCAAATCCTCTAGGCTGCCCACCAAATACCTAACCATAATCCCTTATTCCATGTAGATATCTCAATATCCATTTCAATACTTTTCAGTGTTTCTTTTTAGGGTTAGCCATGTATCTACTAACCATGCTCACTGCATGCACTATATCTAGTCTATAGCACATCATAGTATACATCACACTGCCAACAATATTCGCATAAGAAATTCTATCCATGTACTCTCTCTCCTCTTCTGACTGGAGGCTTTGATACTTGGAGAGAGATATGTGGCTCGACAATGGTGTCTCTGTAGGTTTGACCTTCTCCATCCCAAACCTCTTCAGAACTTTCTAGACATATCTTTCTTATGACAAATAGAGCACTTGTTTGCACTTATCTCTGCAAATCTTCATTCCAAGGATTTTCTATGCTGGACCTAGATCCTTCATCTCAAACTCAGATGATAATGCCTTTTTCAGCCTTTTCATAGCTTCCATGCATCTACTGACTATGGGCATATCATCTACATACAGATGCAGGTATAGGGCATCATCATCATCTACATTCTTGATGTAGACACAGTAGTCATGTTCACATCTTATAAATCCCAGGCTCAAAATAAAGCTATCAAATCTATGATACCACTGACGAGGGGATTATTTTAAGCCATACAGTGACATCCTGAGTAAACACACCTTCTCCTCCTATCCAATCTCTATGAAATCATATGGCTGCTTCATGTAGATCCTTTCCTCCAAAGTCCCATGAAGGAAGGCCATCTTCTCGTCCATCCATTTCAATTCCAAATTATGCTGTGCCACTAGTGACAACAAAACCCAAATAGATGTATGATGCACCACAGGAGAGAAAACTTCTATGTAATTAATTTCTTTTCTTTCTGAGTATTTCTTTGCTACTAGCCTTGCTTTGAATCTGACTCCATCTTGTTCTGAAGGTTCCTCCTTCTTTGTGAACACCAACTTTGAGCCAATAGGTCGAGCACCTTTTGGAAGATCCACCAGCTGCCATATCTGATTCTTTTCAAGTGATTCTATCTCCATCATGGCCTGCATCCATGAATTATGATCCTCACTCTCCATAGCCTCTACATAGTTCTCTAGATCTCCATTAGCAGTGATGAGTGTAAGGGAGATAACCTCATTAATGCCATATCTGATCGGTCTTCTGATAGTATGCTAGGGCTTGTGCAAAATCACTCCTACTAGCACATCACTCTTGCTTGAAGTCTATGGCTAATCCTACACCTCCACCTAAATAGTTAGCTCTCCATGCTAGTCTCCCATCTGAGTATCTATTTTTCTACCCAGCTCCACCTCAATAGGAACACTCCTATAAGTGGATGCAAACTGCATATTATCTATCTCGGACTGGCCACTACTGTTCACCTTGATTTCTCTAGTTCTAACTAAATTTTCAGACCTCTTCAAGATGATCTTCTCATCAAAGATAACATCTCTAGTGATTCCTAATTTTTGTGCTTCAGAATTCCATAGCAAATATCCTTTGACTCCTTGCGGATATCCAATAAAAAACATCCTTTGAGATTTTGGATCCAATTTGCTCCTCTCAGCTACCCCCACATGTGCATAGACTGGGCAACCGAATACCTTTAGGTGGCCAAGCTCCACCTTCTTTCCACTCCAGACCTTCTCTGGAATGCATCCTTTCAACTTGCGATAAGGGGACCTGTTAACAAGAAAATAAGAAAAAGTTATGGCATCACCCCAAAAGAACTTTGGAAGTAATGTTTGCAGCCTCAAACTCGATAACTTCTTGGTCAGTGTCTGGTTCATCCTCTCTGCGACACCATTCTACTAGAGAGTCATCTTCACCGTGTAATGGCGTTTGATACCCTTTTTCTTAGAGTACCTCCTAAACTTTAGGCTTGTATACTCCCCTCCATTATCCAACCTTAGATACTTCACCTATCTTTCTAACTCCTTCACATCAAAAATGAAGGAAGAGTTACGATTGTGATCGGGGGAACGTACCCTCTGCGACTACCGTCAGGAAGCATTTTAGTTTTTAGAGACAATTTTTATATACCTGCTATAAGTAAAAATCTAATTTCTATCTCCTGTCTAGCACAGGATGATTATGTAATTAGTTTCTTTAAGGACTACTGTATTATTCTTTATCAAAGAAATAAAATTAGAAGTGGTTTCTTAATAAATGGACTCTATTAGTTACATTTAGATGCACCTATTAATTATATCAAGCAAAATGTGAATACCATAGGATCGAAAAGATCTAGAGATTGTATAAATGAATAATCATGTGATCGAAAAGAGTAGGACAACCTTATGTCAGTTCGTATGATCAAAGTTTTTAATTTTAGATTTAATAATCAAATTATAAATTAGATCTAATCTAAGAAATAATCTAAACATGCATGAATAATCATGTAATAATTAATCCAAGCTCTGATACCAATTAAAAAAATCAGATCTAGGATTTTAGGGCTAGATCTTAAAACTTTTCAATATCAGGCAGTAAAAGACTAAAATAAATCATATTCATAAAATTAGAGAAGATCATAGATCTAAGATTCTATTGCATGATTGTGGCATGAGATTAAATCAAAAATTGTAAAACATAAAAAGGAAGAAAAGGTGTTGATCGCATCAACATAGATCTATATTAGATCTATCGTAGGTATGTAATAGAGGATCAGATCCATATTACTTGTGTAAGTTAGATGTTTTAACTTACTGATCCAGGCTTGAGGATGAAGCTTTGAGTCATACATGTGTCCGACCTCTAAGAGATATCTACATGAGTCCACCAATCCAGATCAGAAGTTTGATCTTCAAAAATCAGCATAGTATGCTAATACTGCACTGATCCTTCTTCAATGATCGATCTGGTTCTCTCTTCTTTAAGATCTGGACTCTCCAAAGATTAGAAGAAAGAGAAGAGACTTTAGATCTAAGACACTCTCAAGAATAAATCTTAAAGATGGTGGAAAAGGGATGAATAGAAGAAACCCTAGAAGAAGACCCTGTTCTTCTTCTTTCTTCTCTCACCTAGACACCTAGATTGGTGTCTGTGAAAACCCAATGTCCAAGATGCTTTTCCCCCTAATTTTAACATGACCAAAATCTTTCTCAATGGTCTAGAATCCACAAAATAATTAGCTTAAAATTCATTTTAAATAATAAGATATAGAGGAGTTTTGTCAAGGTTAAATACCTAGATAAGGCAAGTTCAATTAAGGCAATAAGTTGGGGCACCCAGCACTTGGGCGCCCCCTCCTTTCTTTTTGGCATGGACCACTAGAGAGGGGTGCACAAAATTTCTCTTTTTACCATGGAAAATAAGGAGAGAAATAAGGGTGGAGGGTGGCACAAGGGAAGAGTCCAAGTTTGTTGGGATTCTATCATATAGAATTCAAACCCATAATAACTTGCCATGTATTAACTTGGTCCATAACTTAATACCATATAGAAAATAGAGAGAAAGGGTGGGCATGCATGAACTTCATGGAGAGAGAGAGATTTCATGCCAAAATTAAGGAGAAGAGGGTGTGGGGGCGTTAGGGCTAAGGTGGCACAAGGAGGGAAGTCCTAGTCACACTAGGACTTCCAATTTGACTTTGTCAAACAAAGTCTTTTAACCAAATTAAATTAGAAAAAAATCAATCCAATTAAAATAAATATTAATCTAATTAAAAATTAAATTAAATTAGATTAAATTAAATTAAATTTTTATTTAATTTTTTAATTAAATTAGAAAATTTGGTTAACCCAAGTCCTAGTTGAATTAGGACTAGTTCTTCCTAGCACTTGATTTATCCAATAAACTAATTAGACTTGATCTAATCAAGCTCAAACTAATTTTAATTAAATTATATTTAATTAGACTTAATCTCAACCCTCTAGTTTATTCAAATTAAGCCAATTAGCAATTCAAGTGCTAATCGATCCTTCTACAATACTTGCATTAGGTTAAATATCAATCGTATTGATTGTTTAACCCTAGAATGGTTCTTAATCATTGATCAACCATCCGATTAGATCATGAACTCTAATGTGTGTGACTCCATAGGTTCGAACCTAAGCTAGTAGTATAGAAATAAATTTTTGTATCAATCGAAGTGATCAACTTGCAATGATATCCGACGGTCAGATAGGTCGAATGTGTAGAACAACATCCTTAGAATCCATGTGGATATAGTTTCTATATAATTCATCTCTTTGACCAAAATGCTTATAGAACACCTCGGAGTTCAACTATCAATCCTGATTAGGCTATCCATATTGTATTTCAAAATATCAAATCCATCTTATGGATTATCCTGACCAAGATTTTGCTATATTGAAATATAGTGATACATTCTTCTCCAACTCTTGGAGTGGTCAATCCCATCTTGATCACACACCAACTTTGCAAGTACTTCATTGTGTTCAAAAATTTTTTATTAGTAAATTATAAATTTTGTTAGTCTGGTATCAAAGCACATCAAAGCACAGTGAGTTGCTTGCAAGCCACTAAGGTGATCTCAGGCCTAAGGGACACTTATACCTATATCCCATTAGAGACATTCTCGATAGTAGAATGCTCCGAAGTTGGTCACGTTCAATGACGATGTACTCTTACATTTCACCAGTATGTCATACCAGTGTCTCCATATTTCTTAGTTAAGAGGATAACCAACCTATATGGCACACAGCATGTAACATCCCAGACCAAAAAAATAGAGAATTAAAAGACTTTTATTCATGTATGGTATTGATATCTTGAAAGATATTCAAAGTAATATTAGTGGGTGTAATGGTTTTGAAGCACAAATTATGACTGTCTACCATTACGAGTCCTAAAAATTTTCTAAGTCTAAAAGCTAGCATCCATATGGGAAGGTATATGAAATATGTATTTTCTTGGAATAAAAAATCTTGATAATTTACCCTTAGGTATTGATAAGTTGCAAAATAATTTTTAATGAATATTGGAGACCATTTAACCTATTCGTTCAGAAGCAAAAAAGTTATAAAAATTTTGAGTTTGGATAATTTGAACTAGAACCCAAATTTTAGTTTCTTATTCTTATGGATCTTGACTTTTTTGATATTTTTATTGGTTTCAAATAGAAGGATATTCATTATTTATATTTATATTTCAAAGTTAATAAAAAGTAAAATAAATGAGGATATTAACTTTATAAAAAAAGTAAAATTTTGAGTAAAGCTATAAGCAGAGTATGAAAAATAAAATTTCTAAAATCCTAATATCCGAGCTAACTTAAATTGAAATCAAGCCAGTCTGAGTCTTAAGCTGCAAAAATGAATGTTCTATTTTTCTAAGAGAGCCAGCTCGATTCCTAAGAGAGTTGGTCTGGCTGTCAATCGAGCCAGTCCAAGTTAAAATCAAGCCAGCTCGATCAGCAGGATCAGAAAAGCAGTGCTGGCCATGAAGCTTTAAAAATAATATTTTAAATGAATTTTTGGGAACATAACTTAACAACTAGCTTCCTTAAAGTATGCCATGTAATCAGAAGAGAGAGAGATGTGTGTTGGCTTCTTGATAGGGTGACACCTAGCAAATTCTATTTATTTTTCCAAATAAAAATCATCGATTCCCTTTTGGTCTACTATTCTAAGTTTTTAACTAAATAGAAAAACGAAGAGAAGAGAAGGGAGTTGAAGGGGGTCTTGTTCTCGGTCAAAATAAGGGAGGATCAGTTAGGGAATAGAGAGATTTGGTGATAAACAACGTAAAGAAAGAGAAAAAGTGCTAAAATTAAGGAAGCAAGGAAACCTATTTGGCTGGCAGCAGGATTTTATTAGTTGAGGTGAGGATTTTGATTTCTAAATTAAGTTTTCAATCTTTGTTATCAGATTTGAGGGCTTAGTAAGTTAAGCTTTATGGTTTAAATGGAGTTTGAAGATAAATTAAATTGCTTATGATGCTGAAATTGTTTAAATGGTTTAGCTATGTTTTGAAATGATATTAGTTGAATTTAAAATCAGTTATGAGAATAGAAATATAGTTTAAATGATTGAAATCCCTGAGTTATATAGAAGTTTAGTTAAAACTAAACTAAGGCAATCAAGATAAAGTGGAAGTGAATAGTTGAAAGGTCAAAGAAAAGGTATTAAAGCAAAAATAAGTGCAGTTCTGATTTTGAATTACATGGTATATGTTTTAATCAGTGTTTATTGATAATGTAGAAAAAAAAGAGTTGGAAAGATGCTTTGAATAAACCAAGTAGCTAGTAGCTAGTTGAGGTGAGTGGATTTTCTTATCTAGCTTTGGTATTCTCTTTCTTATATGAAAATCATATTCATTTTTTACATGAATGAAAATAGGAATATACACAAATATTTTACTACTTAGCTTATATCTTGCTTAAAATATTTTTAAATCAGTTTATCAGCTTTTGAAAATTTATTCAGTGTTAGCTTTTGAAAGAATATATAGCATAGCATGACAAGCAGCATATAGCAGTCGGCACCTCCTTGCGATATAAGATTCAGCATGGTTCAATAGTATATCAGAATGATCAATATAGCTTGGCAATGTATCAGAATGCCTAGTGAGGCTTTATTTCAGCAGTATTCATATTCAGTAGCATTCATATTCATACTATGTGTTGACTACCTATACTAGGGGTGCACTGGGGGTAGTCTGCCATAGCCATCAGCATTATTCAGAAAAGAGAAAAATGGGTGTATTTAGTTTAGTAGAATTCTTTTGGCTCAACAAATTTTATCAGCCCAGTAAACATATTTTAGCTCAACAGAGCATTCTTTCAGCAAAATGATTTATTCATGGTTTTGTTCTTATTCGGTTTACTCATATTTGAAAGTATATCAAAAACATATGTTACATGTTATAACAATGAATATTTTAGCTATTTCTTCTTCTTTTTCCATTGTTAGGTTATTTATCCACTCACCGAGACTTCTTAGGTCTCATCCCTCACTCTTTCTAATTGTAGTTTTGGAGTAGCTGAGCTCAGAGGGTTGTATCAGCATGTGTATTAGCAGCCATCTTAGAAAAAGAAGTTGATTATGTGAATCGGGGAAAGAAAGTTGATAGTATTTTGAGTTGTATTAAATAATTATGTTCTTGAACTAGAAATTGTTAAGTATGTTTTTCTTTTTGGAATGTATGCATAAAGTGAAGTTTTATTTATGAAATATTAAGTTTGAATTTGTGAAATGATGACTTAAATTGGAGTGTTTCTTTTAGTATGTTAGAAAGCTTAATTGAAATGTTTATGATTGATTAAAGAATTGGTTAAGATAATTATTTGCAAAAAAGGTCTAAGTAATATTACAGTTCAACTTAGTTTAGAATTTTTTCTTAGCTCTTATTTAAGAATAAAGTATAGCTCTTTACTCTTAGATAAGGATGGGATATAGCACTGTCGTCCGGATTTAGGAGTGGGGTATTACACAATGACCTATGCTCGATAGATGTTGTTGTTCTTATTAACATCCTATCATTTGATCGTGAATAATTTTAAGGACTAATCGATAAATTCTCTTTTTATCGAATCTAAATAGTCCTAAAGATTTCATCACAACAATAGAGTTCGTTAGAAGATGAAAACTTTATGATGAAAAAATATCAAAAATATATTTTATCTATTAATAAATTAATTATAATTACAATATAGCTTAACCATCAACAAGCAGATGATTGGCTTTGGGACATATTTTTCAACAACTTTCACTTATTCTAAAGCCACTCAGCATAGTTTCTAATACCCATTTTTGACTTATGGTTGTCAAACTCCTTTATTGCCAAGGCTTTAGTGAAGGGGTCGGCTAGGTTCTTCTTTCCATCAATCTGTGAGGATTTGTAGTGCTCCCAAGCCTTAGGAGGCTACGAAAGGAGTTAGGGTGTTAGCTCCAAAGATTTCAAGAGTTTGGTTGGTGCTTCGAAGACCTGGGACACAAGATGAAGTAAGAAACTAAAGTCGAAGAATCAAGACTGCAGAAAAAAGATTTTCTATTGGTTAGCTGGCTCAATCCAAAACTAGGTCAGCTAATTTTCAGAGCACGGGCAAAATAGAGAGCTACACATTCGGGACTGTTAGTATGACACTGAACTGGGCCAGCACAGTTTTAGACTGAGCCAACCCAATGGAACTTAGCCTGCTCAGTGCTGAGACTGAGTCGGCTCAGTCCACGGGCAGAGTTACACGATAGTTTGTTTTGGGCTAAGGTCTAGGTTGATCCTAAGGGTCTTAAGGCCTGGTTTGAGAGGTCTTAAGGTGGCTAATTCATGTATGGGTCGGGTCTAGATCTAGAGGATGAGAGCATGGGAGACATGGGTGTACATAGGCTCAGTGAGTGCTTTCATGTATTGGATTAGCCGGGGAGTTTTTTGGTTGGGCCTAATGGCTATATATAAATACATAGATTGTATTAAGGTTTTTAAGGTTGAAATCAATACAGACTTTTTCTCCCTCAACTCTCTTCTTCTCTTCTCTCTAGAGTTACCAACCTAGGGTTCTTGAAGAAGGCCTAGAGAAGGGGGCGTCTCCCTCAAACCCAGGTAGGGAGGTGCCCCATCACAGATCTAGGTGGAGGATCGGTGGTTCACTGCCCATAGAGAACGTCACAGGTTCCTTCAGGTCCATGCTAAAGATCAGGAGCTTTTGCAATATGGTATTAGGGGTTGTGATGCCAAGAATGATTGGCGTTCGAGCGATATCTGAAGGAGAAATCCTGATTTTCCGGGTTAGGTTCGATAAATCTGATTGGATCAAGAGGTATATTTTAAATATTTTTTCTTAGATCTAAAATAGATCTGACATTTTATAGAACTAATTTTATGATTTGATAAATAAAAAAATTAAAATAAATTAAATTCAAATTTAATTTACCTGATTTGGGTAATCCTATTACCCTTGATGATCCTATTGCAGCGGAAGGTTCTGGATCTAGCCACGCAAGCGCCTGGCCTCTACCGGTATCCACTCGGGTTGGATCTGGAGATCCTCTTCTTCTCTATCACATCTCCAAAAATCAGATCTGGATCTGATCTGGAGGATCTTCAAAACTCCTTTTGAAGATCAGCAGTCGTCCTTTGCAGCAGCGCAGCCTTCTTGCTTTTGATCGCCTTTTTCTTGATCTGAATCGCACCAACCTAAGTCCCAAAACTACCTTTTGGACGTGGAGAGCAAGAGAGAGAGGAAAAAAGATGGCATGGAAGGAGGGAGAGGGCAGCCTTGGGGCATGGACTAAGAGGAACTCCCTAAAAAGTTGGGCGCAGGGTCTTATTTATAGACCTGCTGTGATCCAACTCCTCTTCCTCCCAACCAATCACAACCCTTTGTGAAATCAGATCTAAATCTGATTGGTGGGATGAATCCCTAGATCCCAGATGGAGAACCCAAATTAATCCTTAGAGGGCGCCTAAGACCAGTCAAAGATTCTTAGGTAGGGAACTCTAATTGGAATCCAAAAGGAGATGGAGTCCTTGTCCAACAAGGACTCCTAGGCGCCTATCCTTGGGCTCACGCCACCCTTAGGGCGTGCGCCCTTCTTTTGCCAGGTTCTGGCAGGGGGACAAGCCCCCACCAGCTCTCCAATAGGTGCATGACATGTGGTCAAAAGTCAAAGGGTCAATGGTCAACGTTTGACCAGTCAAAGGTAAGAACTTTAGACCAAAGGTCAAAGAACAAAAATGGCAGGTAATGTCAAATTTATCTTCAAAATAAGACAACCTTTTCTGACTTGGACAACCTCCAGTCAGACCATATGAAGGCCTCTGATTGAGCACAAACTCCTTTGGCTCAGTCAGGACAACTTATTTATGATAGTAAAAGAAGAACGTTAGGTTCAATCGAGTGCTAGCACGATTTTCTTGAACCTAATTGAATCTCATTCAGATCAATTGAACTAGATCAGTTCAATTGATGATCACCAGATTCAAACCCTTGTTTGTGTGACCCAGTTAGGTTCAGTTCTGTATGGTAATGGGATATGTCATGATCTCTATCATCGACATCATCGAAACTCCTTTCGATGGATCAGAACTCTTCTGATTCGAACAGCTAGAATGATCGATCATCTAAATCATTCTAATTGCTCCCAAAATCCACCAGTGACACCTAGCAGTATATGGTGGCAACCCATCAGAGCTGAATGCGAACCTCTTGGTGCAGCTACCTGTGTGATTAAGTTCTTCTATCTTGAGCCCCGATCAGATTAGGGTTAAGGTGAACTCGTCAAACCCTAGTCTCTGTCATATGATGTAATCATTCGATTCGAGTCCAATGTGAAAATCTAAATAGAAACTCTTTCTATTATTTCACTCTCTACCATGGCCATGGGCTTCTGGACTTGATTCTCATGATCATCATAGGGCTGCTCCTCTACCACCGAGGTAGATAGATTCCATCTTGATGCAATCCAGTTCCTACAATGAACATGCTATAGCCAACATACACCTCAGGGTTCCATATGGCTAGGAGACCGAGTAATGGTGTAGTCAAACTATAACACCCTCAAGGTGAACTGCCGATGCATCTCAGGTCAAAGAACCAGACACACTACTGCAGCATCGAGTCAGTCATTGACGAGAAGGTAGACTTCCTAATGACTACTCGAGGTGGTCACGCTCAGTGCCCTCGTTCTCTAACGAGTACCTGTACTCTCGCTCCGGTGTCTCCACACCGTAGACTCAAGACTCATCTACTAAAGAGAAGCGATTGTACACCAACCTTCCGGATCAATCACCATCCTCGTGATGATCCTATGGTCGGGAGCATTTTATGAGTTAATAATGATTATTCATGTCTTAAATTTTCAACTCTTGAAAATATGAATTATCATTACCATTAACTCAAAGGATGTATCACAGACACTAAATACACATATGTGATAGAAAATAACCCATTTTATTGATTTATAGTCAAAATTATAATTTTGCCCCTAGAAGTGTATTACAAGTGTCAGCCAATTCTGGCTTCTAGGGCACATATATCTAACAATCTCCCACTTGTCCTAAAGCCAATTGGCTACAAGTCTAAGTCCCATCTTCTCAAGGTGGGCTTCGATCTTCTGCTGGCCCAACGGCTTTGTAAGTGGGTCTGCCACATTATCTGTGGAGTTGACTCTCTTGACCTCGACGTAACCCTTCTCGAGGTAATCGCGGATGAGGATGGTATCGCCGCTCAATGTGCTTGGATTTCTGGTGAGACCTCGGCTCCTTAGCAAGGGCTATGGCGCCATTGTTGTCGCAGTATAGAGGAATGGCATCTGATGGCATTACTCCAATTTCTGCAGCAAACTTCTTGTACCAGAATGCTTCCTTTGCAGCCTCTGATGCAGCGATATATTCTGCTTCCATGGTGGAATCTGCTATCACAGTTTGCTTGGAACTCTTCCAGCTGACAGCTCCACCATTGCACACAAACAGACTTCCCAGATGTCGACTTTCGATCATCTATATCGGACATGAAATCCGAGTCTGTGTATCCCTGGACTTGGAGTTCTCCATTACCAAAGACCAACATCATATCCTTAGTTCTTCTCAAGTACTTAAGGATACATTTCACAGAAGTCCAGTGTTCTTCACCTGGATTTGACTGATATCTGCTTGTGACACTCACAGCATGGGCTATATCAGGTCGTGTACATAGCATGGCATACATGAGGCTCCCTATTGCAGAAGCATAAGGGATCTTGCTCATGCGTTCTATTTCCTCAGGTGTGCTGGGGCACATCTTCTTGGAAAGATGAATACCATGTCTGAAGGGTATTAATCCCCTCTTAGAGTTTTCCATACTAAACCTCTTTAGTACTTCCTCTATGTACATCTTCTGTGAAAGTCCTAGCATCCTATTCGGTCTATCCCTATAGACCTTAATTCCTAGAATAAAGGATGCTTCACCTAGGTCTTTCATGGAGAATTCCTTGGACAACCACATTTTGACTGATGTCAACATGGGAATATCATTCCCAATAAGGAGGATGTCATCCACGTACAATACGAGGAAGACAACAGCGCTCCCACTGACCCTTTTTGAAAACACATGGTTCCTCTTCATTTTTGATGAAACCAAACTTTTTGATCACATCATTGAAACGAGTGTTCCAGCTCCGAGATGCTTGCTTAAGTCCATATATGGACCTTTGCAGCTTGCAAACCTTGTGATCAGTATCACTGGATGTGAAACCTAGCGGCTGTTCCATATAGATATCTTCCTCAAGATATCCATTTAAGAATGCCGTTTTCACGTCCATTTGCCATATTTCATAATCGAAATAGGCTGCAACAGCAAGCAATGTGCGGATGGATTTTAGCATAGCCTACTGGGGAAAAGGTATCCTGATAGTCAATGCCTTCGCGTTGACTATAACCTTTTGCCACTAGTCTAGCCTTGAATGTCTCCACATTCCCATCTGCACCAATCTTTCTCTTGAAGATCCATTTACACCCAATAGGTACTATACCTTCTGGTGGATCTACCAAGGTCCAGACTTGGTTTGAGTGCATCGAGTCAATTTCTGACTTCATTGCCTCTAAGCCATTTCTCGGAGTCGATATCTGATATCGCCTCGTTGTAGGTTTTGGGATCATCACCATGAGCACCATTACCTATGAGGAACATTTTCTCTACTTCCTCTGAAATAATACCTAAGTATCTTTCAGGGGGACGGGAAACTCTTTCCGATCTACGAGGTGGAGGAGGTAGTGTTCTTATTGGCTCAACCTGATTTGGTTCCAACTTGGTCCTTAGCTCGTTCTACTTGTGAGACTTTCTCATCAAGCTTAATCTGCTTTCCAATGCCGCTATCTTGAATAAACTATTTTTCAAGAAAGATGGCATGTCGACTCACAATCACATTGTGGTCTTCTGGAATGTGAAATAGTCTAATTCTGGAATGTAGAAATAGTATCCTAATGACTCTTTAGGATATCCTATGAATCGAGCTCTAAAGGACCTAAACTCTAACTTGTCCGCTTGTTGTCTTTTGACATGAGCCGGACAACCCCAAATTCTGAGATGACTCAGACTTGGTTTCTTACCGTGCCATATCTCATACGGTGTGGTAGGAACGGTTTTAGAGGGAACCCTATTCAGTAGATAAGATTGAAGTTAACAATGAAGTGTCCCCAAAGAAAATCAGGGAGGTCTGTGAAGCTCATCATGGATCGAACCATATCCAATAGAGTCCGATTTCTCCATTCTGAAACCCCGTTGAGTTGAGGTGTTCCTGGTGGAGTCCATTGAGAGACTATGCCATTTTCCTTAAGATAGTCTAGGAATTTTCCCGGCTAAGGTATTCACCTCCTCGATCTGATCGAAGAACCTTAATGGGTTTTCCAGTTTGTTTTTCTACTTCATGTCTGAATTCTTTGAACTTTTCAAAAGCTTCAGACTTGTGTCTCATAAGATACACATACCCATACCTAGACAGATCATCGGTAAAGGTAATGAAGTAGACAAAATTGCCTCTAGCCGGCACATCAAATGGGCCGCACACATCAGTATGTACTAGGGCAAGGAGATCTGTGGCCCTCTCCCCATGTCCAACAAAAGGGAGTTTAGTCATTTTGCCTTGAAGACAAGATTCACAAGTTGGATATGACTCGAAAGTCAATGGACTCAATAGCCCATTTTTCTCCAATTTGTTGATCCTATCTTCTGCTATATGACCTAATCTCAGGTGCCATAGATATCTATCGTTTGGACTATCCCTAGGTCGTTTGGCATTCACGTTTTGCTCGATAGTTAAAAATAGGTACATCAATATGTAGCTGATAAAGACCATTAATAAGGAAACCATTTGCAATTTTATTTCTTTCATAAAGAATGTTACAATGGTCCTTAAAGAAGGTAATCACATAAGCCTTCTTGTGCTAAGCATGAAACAGAAATCAAATTCCTGCTAGCTGCAGGCACATAATAACAGTCTTTTCAAAACTAAGTCTAAACCAGATGGTAATCGAAGAGGGTATGTTCCCACGGCTACTGCAGCAACTCTTGCTCCATTACCGATGCGTAGGATCATGTCTCCATCCCTCAGCCTCCTGCTATCCTCAAGACCCTGCATAGAAGTGCACAGATGAGCACTAGAACCAGAGTCAAGCACCCAACTGGATGCAGAAGAAACCGTAAGGTTAGACTCAATAACGAGCATACCTCCAGAAGGACCTTCCTTCTTGTTCTTCAGGGTGGCCAGGTAAGTAGGGCAGTTCCGCTTCCAATGGCCGTCGCTGTTGCAATGGAAACACTTTCCTTTGACATCGGCCTTTCTTCTTCGGCTCTGCCTTCTTCTTCTTTGATCCTTCCACCTTTTGCTTTTTCACAGACTTCTTTTTCTTTCCATAAGACTTTCTTTTGGAAGAAGTCCGTTCCATAGCAAGAACTGAGCCTTTAGAACCTTTCATAGAAAGCTCAGCGGTAACCAGCATATTCATTAATTCGGCCAAGGAATTTTGAAGTTTATGCATGTGGTAATTCATGATGAATTGCCCATATGCATCAGTCAAGGATTGCAGAATAATATCATTCTGCAGATCCAAGTCCTAACTTCACACCGAGCTTCTCAAGCTCTTCCATGTCCTTGATCATTGTCAGACAGTGATCTTGGACTGACTGCCCATCACGCATCTTAGCCTTAAAAAGTCATTTCGTGACTTGATATTTGGCTGCGCGACTCTGTTCACCAAACATCTCCTGCAGGTGAGCCAACATTTGGCGAGCAGTCCCGATATCTTCATGTTGGCGCTGGAGCTCATCAGACATCGAGCCCAACATGTAATATCTGGCCTTATTATCTTCGTCTATCCATTTTTCCAGAGACGCTCTCTGTTCAAGTGGATGGACGGGCTGGTAAGGTGGGAGGGTCCTGGTCCAAATACATGGGTTAACTTCTCTGAACCCAAAATAATTTTGTAGTTCCTGAGCCAATCTTTATAATTGGGTCCAGTCAGTCTATGTGTGTCCAGGATACGTGCCAATGGGTTGGACGCAGACATTTTTCTGTAGAGAGTCAAAGATTCTAGTTAGATACTGTAATTTATGACTTGACCAATTTATTTAGGAAATTTTATTTTTAAACAAATTAGCTCCCACTATTTTCTCGGATCCCTACACTCCCTCTGTAGAGATGCAAAAATCTCCATGATTAATGATTTCTAGTGGGTGGTGCGGTCTCACCAACTGACTCATCACCTCACCTAACAGTTATTGGTGATGGGTTAGCCAATGAGTGAACAACTCTTGTTCAATGATTCTCTAATCATGGTGCACCCAAACTTGGTCTCTAATTCATGAATCTCACCGTATCCGGAATATTGATCCACTCCTTAGTTAAGTCAGACCCACCATTTGCATAGACTGGGTTCCTAATTGAGTCTCTCACCGTATCCAAAATATTGAGCCAACTCATCCTCCAGCCCATAGCATCCAATGCCTAATAGACATGGTTGCATCTTCTTCCCGGTGCAACTGAGCCACTGTATCCAGCCGAGAACAATCAACCCCGGGAAGGGCCCGCACATCTACAATGGTGGAAGACCTCAGACTTAATCTTTTCTTAGGGAGAATTGATTCAGGTCTCATTAAACTAGACTTGGTCATAGTCATAACAATTATGACTAACCTAGTGGCATGGGTTAGCTCGGATTATTGACCACCTCAGATCAGAACTGTGTCAACAGATATGGCCAGGTAAGTGAGACCGGTGGAAGGAATATGCCATTAACTCGTACAAGAATGCATTCAGGTCGAGTAGCTTCCAATTAAAAACCAGTCGGTCGTATGTGCCAAACTTACCTTAGACACCAAATTGTTGAGCCAGAACCAATTGGGTTAGCCTACAATCCAGACTCTAACCTCTGAGCCTAATTAGGTCTTGCTTGATCGTGACTCGATCTTGACCCAGACTTAATCCTATTAGGCTGGTCAATTTAAGCATTGTTGATCCCATCTAACCAACTCTTGATTCGGTTTGATCAACCGCTTAGACCTAATTGAGCTACCCAAGCCCGAACCCAGTATTATGAATATGTCTTAGATCTGAAATTCTCAATTTTAGACCTAATTAATATTCCATAATCTTAATTCTTAATTAAGTAGGGTTCATAAACAAAATATGCACAATAAATCCTAGGGTTTCAGGATCTAGGGTTTTGCAGAAAGTAAGTTTTGGGTTTCTGATTAAGGACGAACACGCAGCACCCCTACACATCATAAGAACACCCCATCGAATGGGAAGAGAGGGCCTTTAAACCCTTCTTCGTTCTTATGACCGGACGGCCAAGAGGAACGCCTTAATCAGGAACATCAATACTACAAAACAGTTTTAGATCTATATCATATATCTCATATACAAATTAGATCTAATCATGGCATATTTTGCATACATCTCATGTATCGAATCATGCATGTTTTCAGATCTAAATTATCTCATAATAATCTAAAAAATTAGATTTAAATTGATCTAATCAAAATAAATTCTAATCTAGATAATTATGTAGAACTATTCTACAACTAGTCTAGACATGCATCAATCATATCTCATATGATTTAAAATTAAATAATTAATTTTATTTGCTATTTTTTAGATGTTATTATAATACTTATAATATCAAAAAATAGTAAATAAATAGATCTAAAATATGAATTTAATCAAATTAAAAATTAAACATGCAAGACTATTCTATAGAACTATTCTATTTCTAGAACTAGTCATGCATATCTTCTAATCTTAGATCTAAAATTAATTTTAATTTTTTAATTTTTTCTGATTTTAGATCTGATCACATCTCATGTGACATCTAAAATTATTATTTTTTAATTAAAATAAATTTAAAATTAGATCTAAATAAATTTTAGAACCTTGGCTCTGATACCAGTTGAAGGAAAATCCTGATTTTTTGGTCCAGGTTCGTTCAAGATCTGATCAGATCAAGAGATATATTTCAAAAATTTTTCTCTTGATCTAAATCAGATTTGATAATTTTTAGATCTAATTTTATTATTTAATAAATAAAATAAAATTAAGATAAATTAAATCAAATTTAATTTACCTTGATTCTGGGTAATCCTATTACCCTGTTGATGATCCTATTGCAGCCGGAAGGTTCTGGATCTAGCCACGCAAGCGCCTGGCCTCTACCGGTATCCACTTGAGCTGGATCTAGAGATCTTCTTCTTCTCTATCATGTCTCCAAAAATTAGATCTGGATCTGATTTCTGGAGGATCTTCAAAACTCCTTTTGAAGATCAGCAGTCGTCTTCTGCAGCAGTGCAGCCTTCTTTCTTTCTCGTCAGCTTTTTCTTGCCTAACTCGCACTAATGTGAAGCCCAACTGCCTTGGGTGTGGAGAGAAGAGAGAGGATCAGAAAGGTGGCATGGAGGAGGGAGAGGGGTAGCCTTGGGGTGTGGGATAAGAGAAACTCCCTGAAAAGTGGGTGCAGATAGGTCTTTATATAGACCCTACTGCGCCATGCACTACCACATCATCCCGGCCAATCACGTTGCTTCGTGCAATCAGATCTAAATCTGATTAGTGGGATGATATCACCTGATCTAATCAGATGAGAGACCCATAGATTCATCCTTAGATGGCACCTAAGACTGATCAAAGTCTATAGGTGAGGGTCACCTAGTTTGAATCCAAGAAGCAACCTAGAGTCCCATCTGTATGGGACTCAAGATGTCCCTATCCCTAGGCACACGCCATCCTATGCATGCACCCTCTCCTTTCTAATTTCCAATAAGGAGACAAGCCCCTATCTACTCTCCAATAAGTGCATGACACATGGGTAGATGTCCAAGGGTCAAAGGTCAACATTTGACCAAGTCAAAGGACATGAATTAGCAGGTGATGGAAGATGGCAAGTGTTGTCTCAAATTTATCTCATAAATTAAGACATCCCTTTTCTAACTTAGACAAGCTCCAGTCAGACCAAGTAAAGATACCTGAGTGAGCACAAATTCATTTGGCTTAGTCGAGATAACTTTTATGATAGAAAAAGGAGAATGTTAGGCTCAATCATGTGCTAGCATGATTTCCTTGAACCTAATTAAATCTAATTCAGATCAATTGAACTGGATTTAGTCTAATTGATGATCATCCAGATCTAAACCCTTATTTGTGTGACCCTAGTTAGGATTCAGTTCTGTATGGTAATGGGATATGTCATGATCTCTATCATCGACATCATCATCAAAACTCCTTTCGATGGATCAGAACTCTTCTGATTTAGACAACTTAGAATGATATAGATCATCTAAATCATTCTAATTGCTCCCAAAATCCACCAGTGACACCTAGCAGTATATGGTGGCAACCCATCAGAGCTGAAAATGCAAACCTCTTGGTGCAGCTACCTGTGTGATTAAGTTCTTCTATCTTGAGCCTCGATCAGATTAGGGTTAAGGTGAACTCGTCAAACCCTAATTTCTATCATATGATTTTAATCATTCGATTCAAGTCCGATGTGAAAATCTAAATAGAAACTCTTTCTATTATTTTACTCTCTGCCATGGCCATGGGCTTCTGGACTTGATTCTCATGATCATCATAGGGCTGCTCCTCTATCCACCGAGGTAGATAGATTCCATCTTGATGCAATCCAGTTCCTACAATGAACATGCTATAGCCAACATACACCTCAGGATTTTGATATGGCTAGGAGACCGAGTAATGGTGTAGTCAAACTATAACACCCTCAAGGTGAACTACCGATGCACCTCAGGATCAAAGAACCAGACACACCACTGCAGCATCGAGTCAGTCATTGACGAGAAGGTAGACTTCCTAATGACTACTCGAGGTGGTCACGCTCAGTGCCCTCGTTCTCTAACGAGTACCTGTACTCTCGCTCCAGTGTCTCTACACCATAGACTCAAAACTCATCTACTATAAAGAAGTGATTGTATACTAACCTTTCGGATCAATCACCATCCTCATGATGATCCTATGGTCAGGAGCATTTTATGAGTAAATAATGAAAATTCTTGTCTTAAATTTTCAACTCTTAAAAATAAGAATTATCATTACCATTAAGTCAAGGGATGTATCGCAAATACTAAATATACATATATGATAAAAAATAACCCATTTTATTATTTATAGTCAAAATTATAATTTTGCTCCTAGAAGTGTATTACAAGTGTCAGCCAATTCTGGCTTCTAGGGCACACATATCTAATAATATCATGGAACATCAACTGGTATCAGGGGGAGGTGATGCCAGTTGGTGTGCTTACGTCTAATATCAGAGCCTAATGGTGCATGGAAGGGAAGGAGAAGTCGTACAAGATGAAATCAAAAATCTGCACAAGGATTCCACGGTACGTCTCAAATCTATCTTTATTATTGTTGTGGTTTGGCCAACCGGGAGCAGTGAGTTGAAGGTGGAGGTTGAGAGAATTAACGAGAAGGAATTTTTTCAGGGTGGAAGGATTTGGTGCATGATTTGCTGATCGATCTTGGTTGAAAGGTCGGGGTGTATAACGATTATGTGATAGACAGAGAGCGCTGGAGTGCTGCAGTAGCGCTTTCCTGAAGATGCAGGGCTAAGAGAGGCTCGATGATGCAGTAGCTGAGGGATGTATCTCAGTAGAGAGTATCAGGATTCTCTAGGAAGATGGGCAGTATAGGGCTATTGAAGAGAGATTTTCTAAGGAATAATGGTCGAAGGAAGGCTGAAGAAGCAACTATATGTCCTTCGATGTTTGAAAGACTGAAAAGTAGTCGAAGATGTATTTAGCAATTCGGCTAGAGCATGGATTTATGGAGCCTTAGGAGTGATGGAGATGGATGATCCATGAAGGTCCAATAGGTCAGGGCTGGACGGTTGTAGAGCGATGCAGATATGAGTCAGGGAGTGCTGGAATGCTGTAGGAGCACTACCCTAGAGGCATAGGGGCTGAGAGAGATCTCAGAAAGAGCCCAGAGGTCTCAGGGAGTGCTAGGAGGTCTCAGGCAGCTAGAAGTATCATGGATCAGGTTTCTTCTACAAGGGCACCAAGGAGAGTCACGATTCAGGTGGAGGATGGTTCTTCGAACGCAACTGAAGCGATGGCTGGTGTTGCGATAGAAGAGAAAGACTAGGTTGAAATTTCTAGGGTTCAGTCATTGGTTTTAGAAGAGTTGGATGAGATCTTAGGTTTCGGAGGTGCCCATGGATTGTGAAGGTATCCAAGACGGCTTCGAAGGGGTCTGTAGAGCGCGGAGGATTCAAAGGGGCAGCGATGGTGTTTGAGATGCAGCGGCAGGCTCAGCAGTGCAGCATTGAGTGGTTGGCCTCAAGGGATTTGGTGATAGACTTAGCTTCTATAAAATCAAGTGGACTTCGGATATAGGTGGAGCTCCACAGTGGTGGCTTCATAATTGAAGAAAAAATTTGGCATGAGTTTAGAGCACCGATGATGCATAGTTCCATGTGGAGCGGCGTGTGCAGGTGGACAGATATAGCTCTAAGGAGATCGTGTCAAATGTTACAGCATGTGCTGGTGTAGAAATGCTGTAGGTTCTCTAGAAAAGTTTAGAAAAAATGATGCGGCTGCTAAGCGAAAGGGATCCTACAATTCTAGGAAGGTGCATAAGAAGCAAGCACAGGTCTTCCGCTGTAGAGGTGATCATCCCAAAGGCCTCAAGGTTGCACAACAGCTGAAGAAGATGTTAGATATATGTGCCCTAGAAGCCAAAATTGGCTAACATTTGTAATACACATCTAAGGACAAAATTATAATTTTGATTATAAATAATAAAATAAATTATTTTTCTATCACAGTGTGTATTGGAAAGTATCTGTGATACATCCCTTGAGTTAATGGTAATGATAGTTCATACTTTCAAGAGTTGAAAATTTAAGACATGAATTTTTATTATTAACTCATAAAATGCTCCTGACCGTAGGATCATCATGAGGATGGTGATTGATCCAGAAGGTTGATGTATGATCGCTTCTTTAGGATAGATGAGTCTTGAGTCTACAGTGTAGAGATACCGAAGCAAGAGTACAGGTACTCGCTAGAGAATGAGGGCACTGAGCGTGACCACCTCGAGCAGTCATGAGGAGTCTACCTTCTCGTCATTGACTAGCTCGATGCTGTAGTGGTGTATTTGGTTCTTTGACCTAAGGTGCATCGGCAGTTCACCTTGAGGGTATTATAGTTTGACTACACCATGACTCGGTCTCCTAGCCATTAGGAACCCTAAGGTGTATGTTGGCTATAGCATGTTCATTGTAGGAATTGGATTGCACCAATAGGGGATCTATCTACCTCGATAGATGAGGAGCAGCCCTATGATGATCATGAGAATCAAGTCCATAAGCCCATGGCCATGGCAAAGTGCAATAATAAAAAAAGAGTTTCTATTGGGATTTTCATGTCGGACTTGAATCGAATGATTAATTCATATGATGAAAATTAGGATTTGACGAGATCACCTTAACCCTAATCTGATCAGGGCTCAAGATAGAGAAACCTAATCATACAGGTAACTGCATCAAGAGGTTTATTTTCAGTTCTGATGGATTGCCACCATATGCTGCTAGGTGTCACTGGTGGATTTTGGGAGCAATTAGAATGATTTGGATGATCGATCATGCTAGTTGTCTAAATCAAAAAAGTTCTAATCCATCGGAAGGTGTTTCGATGACGTCGATGATATAGATCATGACATATCCCATTACCATATGAAACTGAATCTAATTGGGTCACACAAATAAAGGTTTGGATCTAGATATCATCAATTGGACTAACCCAGTTCAATTGATTTGAATAAGATTCAATTAGGTTCAAAAAAATCATGCTAGCACACGATTGAGCCTAATGTTCTCCTTCAACAATCATTAAAGCTTGTCTCGACTGAGACAAATATGTTTGGGCTCACTCAGAAACCTTTATTTGGTATGACTGGAGCTTGTCCAAGTAAGAAAAGGGTTGTCTTAATTTATGAGATAAATTTGAAACAACACCTGCCATTTTCCATCACCTGCTAAATCTTGTCTTTGGACTTTGGTCAAACATTGACCTTTGACACTTAAACATCTGCCCATGTGTCATGCACCCATAGGAGAGAAGATAGGGCTTTATCCCCCTACTAAAAAGCAGAAAGGGAGGGGGCGCATACCTAGGGAGGCATGCGCCCCATGAGGATGATGCTTAGAGTCCCATACAGATGGGACTCCAGGTTGCTTCATGCTTTCTACTAAGGTGGCACCAAAGAGTCTTCTATGACCAGTCTTAGTGCCATCTAAGGAGATTTGTGAGGGATTCTAATTTGATTGGATTAGATGATGTCATCCCATCAATCAGATTTAGATTTGATTGCATAAAGAGCCGTGATTGATCGGGATGATGTGGCACTGCATGGCGCAGTAGAGTCTATATAAATCCTATCTATGCCTAGGATTAAGAGATTCTGCCCTTTGCCCATGCCACATAGCCCCTCTCCCTCCTTCTCCATGCCACCCTTTAATCCTCTCTCTCCTCTCCATGCCTAAGATGTTTTGGGCTTGAGTTTGGTGCGATCCAAGCAAGAGAAAGGTGACAGGAAAGGAAGAAAGCAGCACTATTGCAAGAGACAATAGCTGATCTTCAAAAGACATTTTGAAGATCTTCAAGATCAGATCCAGATATAATTTTTGGAGCATAGATTAAAAAAGAGAAGATCTTCAGATCCTAGCCGTGTGGATATCAAATAGAGGCCAGGCGCTTGTGTGACTACATCCAGAACCTCAGTCAAACATCAAGATCATCACGGGATAATAGAATTATGCATAATAAAGATATAATTAAAATAGTTTTAATTTATTTTTATTTTTATTTTATTTTATCAGATCAATAAAATTAGATCTAAAGAGTCTCAAATCTAATTTGGATCTAAGATAAAAATTTTTGAAATTTCTCTCTTGATCAAATCAAATCTGAACGAATCTAACCTAGAAAATGGAATTTTTCCTTCAACTGGTATTAGAGCCAGGTTGCATAATTAATTAGATTTGATTTTAATATAATTTTGATTTGATAATTAGATGATTTTAGATGTCACATTAGATGTGATTAGATCTAAAATTATAAATTAAGAAAATTAAATAATCTAGATCTAAGATGTATAAGATGCATGACTAGATTAGGAATAGAATTATTCTATGTGTAGTCTAGGATGATCATAATTTTAATTTAATTAATTATAATTTTAGATCTATTTATTTATTATTTTTTGATATTATAAATATTATAATTAGATCTAAAAAATAAAAAATAAATTTATTTAATTTTGTTCATATGAGATATGATAGATGCTTGTTTAGACTAGTTGTAGAATAGTTTTACAAAGTTATCTTAAATAAATTTAATTTGATATAATTAAATATAATTTTTATTTTTTAGATATTTATGAGATAATTTATATCTAAAAATATGCATGATATGATACATGAGATGTGTGCAAAATTTATTTTTAAGTTAGATCAATTTTATATATGTGATATATATGTAGATCTAACTAGTTTTGCAGATTTATCATATTTCTAATTAAGGCATTCTTCTTGGCCGTCCGATCATAAGAATGAAGTAGGATTTAAAGGCCCTCTCCTTCCATTCGATTGAGTGTTCTTATGATGTGTAGTGATGTTGTGCATTCATCCTTAATCAGAAATCAAAAACTTATTTTCTACAAAACCCAAGATCCTGAAATTCTAGGATTTTATTTACATATTTTATTTATGAACCCCAAACTTAATTAAGAATTAAGATTATGAAATATATTAGGTCTAAAATTAAGAATTTTTAGATCTAAGACATATTCATAAAATTGGGTTTGGACTTGGGTAGCTCAATTAGGTCTAGCGGTTGATCAAATCGAATCAAGAGTCGGTTAGATGGGATCAAGAGTGCTTAAATTGACCAGCCTAATAGGATTAAGTCTAGGTCAAGATCGAGTCACATGAGTGATCGATCAAGTTAAGACCTAATTAGGCTCAGTGGTTAGAGTCTGGATTGTAGGCTAATCCGATTGGTTCTGGCTTAACAATTTGGTGTCTAAGGATAAGTTTGGCAGATACGATCGACTAGTTTTTAATTGGGAGCTACTCAACTCGAATGCATTCTTATCAAGTTAATGGCATATCCCTTCCATCGGTCTTACTTACCTAGCCATATTTGTCGGCTCAGTCCTGATCTGAGGTGGCTAATAATCCAAGCTAACCCATGCCACTAGGTTAGTCATAATGGTTATGGCTATGTCAAGTCAAGTTTAAAGAGACCTAAATCAAATCTTCCTAAGAAAAGATTAAGTCTAAGGTCTTCCACCATTGTAGATGTGTGGGCCCTTCTTGGGGTTGATCATTCTCGGCTGATCACAGTGGTTCAATTGTACCGAAAAGATGCAACCATGTTTATTAGGCATTGGATGCTATGGGCTAAAGGATGGATTGGGCTCAATATTTTAGATATGGTGATAGACCCAATTAGGAATCCAATCTGTGCAAATGGTGAGTCTGACTTAACTAAGGAGTGGATCAATATTTCAGGCATGGTGAGATTCATGAATTAGAGACCAAGCTTGGGTGCACCATGATTAGAGAATCATTGGACAAGAGTTGTTCACTCATTGGCTAACCCATCACCAATAACTGTTAGGTGAGGTGATGAGTCAGTTGGTGGGACTGCACCATCCACTAGAAATCATTAATAGTAGAGATTTTGCATCTCTACAGAGGGAGTGTAGGGATCTGAGAAAATAGTTGGGGCTAATTTATTTAAAAATCAAACTCCTAAATAAATTATTCAAGTCTTAATTATAAAATCTAACTAGAAACTTTGACTCTCTATAGGAAAAGAAAAATGTTTGCATCCAACCCACTAGCCCATATCCTGGACACCCATAGACTGACCAGAACCAATTACAAGGATTGGCTACGAAACTTCAAAATTACTTTAGATTTTGAAAAGCAAACTCATGTATTGGATCAGGATCCCCCCACCTTACCTTCCCATCCATCTGCAAAATAGAGAGCGTCTCTTAATAAATAGATGAATAAAGATAACAAGGTCAGATACTACATGTTGGGCTCGATGTTTGATGAGCTTCAGCACTAACATGAAGATATCAAGACTGCCCACCAAATATTGGCTCACTTGCAAGAGTAGTTTGATGAATAGAGTCGCACAGCCAATTATCAGATCACTAAATGATTGTTTAAGGCTAAAATGCGTGATGGACAGTCAGTCCAAGATCATTGTCTGATGATGATCGAGGACTTGGAAGAGCTTAAGAAGCTCAAAGTGAAGTTAGACCAAGATCTGCAGAATGATATAATTCTGCAATCCTTGACTGATGCATTTGGGCAGTTCATCATGAACTACCATATGCATAAACATTAGAGTACTCTGGCCGAGCTTATGAACATGCTGGTTACTGTTGAGCTTTCTATGAAAGATTCTAAAGGCTTAGTACTTGCTACGGAATGGACTTCTTCTAAGAGAAAGTCTTTTGAAAGAAAAAGAAGTTTGTGAAAAGGTAGAAGATGGAAGGTGGAAAGAAAAAAAACGTAGAGCTAAAGAAGAAGGCTGCTGATAAAGAAAAGTATTTTTATTATAATACTGACGGCCACTGAAAGTGGAACTGCCCTATATACCTAGCCATCCTGAAGAATAAGGAGATAGGTCCTTCTGGAGGTATGCTCGTTATTGAATCTAACCTTATGATTTTTTCTACATCCAGTTGGATGCTTGACTCTGGTTCTAGTGCTATTTATGCACTTCTATGCAGGGTCTTGAAAATAGCAGGAGGCTCAGGGATGGTGAGATGATCCTATGCATTGAAAATGGAGCAAGAGTTGCTGCTGTGGCCATGAGAACCTATCCTTTTCGACTACCATCTGGCTTAGATTTAGTACTTAGGGATTGTTATTAGTGCTTGCTGCAAGAAGGAATTTAATTTCTATTTCATGTTTAGCACAAGAAGGCAATGTAATTAATTTTCTCAAGGACCATTGTAATATTCTTTATGAAAGAAATAAAATTGCAAGTGGTTTCGTCATTAACGATCTCTACCAATTACATATTGATGTATCTGTCTTTAATATTAAGCATAATATAAATGCCATAACATCAAAATGACCCAGGGATAGTCCGAACGATAGGTATCTATGGCACCTAAGGCTAGGTCATATAGCAGAAGATAGGATTAACAAATTGAAAAAAATTGGGCTACTGAGTCCGTTGACTTTCGAGTAATATCCAATTTATGAATTATGTCTTCATGGCAAAATGACTAAGTTTGCTTTTGTAGGACAAGGGGAAAGGGCCACGGATCTACTTGCCCTAGTACATACTGATATATGCGATCCATTTGATGTGCCGGCTAGAGATAACTTTGTCTACTTCATAACCTTTATCAATGATTTATCTTTGTATGGGTACGTGTATCTTATGAGACACAAGTCTGAAGCTTTCAAAAAGTTCAAGAAATTCAAACATGAAGTCGAAAAGCAAACTAGAAAACCCATTAAGGTTTTTCAATCAGATCGAGGAGGAAAATACCTTAGTCGGAAATTTCTGGACTATCTTAAGCAAAATGCCATAGTCTCTCAATGGACTCCACCTAGAACACCTCAACTCAATAGAATTTCAGAACGGAGGAATCGGACCCTATTAAATATGGTCTGATCCATGATGAGCTTCACTGACCTTCTTGATTTTCTTTGGGGACATAGTTTGTTAACTGCTATATATATACTGAATAGTGTTTTCTCTAAAACCGTTCCTACCACACCATATGAGATATGGTATGGTAAGAAACTAAGTCTGAGTCATCTCAAAATTTGGGGTTGTCCGGCTCATGTCAAAAGACAACAAGCGGATAAGTTAGAGTATAGGTCCTTTAGAGCTCGATTTTTAGGATATCCTAAAGAGTTATTAGGAAATTATTTCTATATTCCAGAAGACTATAATGTGATTGTGAATCGACATGCCATCTTTCTTAAAAAATTATTTATTCAAGATAGTGGCATTGGAAAGCAGATCAAGCTCGAGGAGAAAGTCTCACAAGAGCAATGACCTAAGGATCCTATGGAACCAAATCAGGTTGAGCCAATACAATCACTACCTCCTCCACCTCGTAGATTGGAAAGGATTTTCCATCTCCCTAAGAGGTACTTAGGTGCTATCTCAGAGGAAGTAGAGGAAATGTTCCTCGTAGGTAATGGAGTTCATGGTGATGATTCCAAAACCTATGATGAGGCGATATTAGATATTGACTCCAAGAAATGGTTAGAGGCAATGAAGTCAGAAATTGACTCAATGCACTCAAACCAAGTCTAGACCTTGGTAGATCCACCAGAAGGTATAGTACCTATTGGATGTAAATGGATGTACAAGAGAAAGATTGGTGCAGATGAAAATGTGGAGACATTCAAAGCTAGAATAGTGGCAAAAGGTTATAGTCAGTGCGAAGGCATTGACTATCAGGATACCTTTTCGTCAGTAGCTATGCTAAAATCCATCCGCACATTGCTTGCTGTTGTAGCTTATTTTGATTATGAAATATGGCAAATGGATGTGAAAATGGCATTCTTAAATGGATACCTTGAGGAAGATATCTATATAGAACAACCGCTAGGTTTCACATCCAGTGATGCTGATCATAAAGTATGCAAGTTGCAAAGGTCCATATATGGACTTAAGCAAGCATCTCGGAGCTGGAATACTCATTTTAATGATGTGATCAAATCATTTGGTTTCATCAAAAATGCAGAGGAACCATGTATTTTCAAGAATGTCAATGGGAGCGCTATTGTCTTCCTCATACTGTATGTGGATGATATCCTCCTTATTGGGAATGATATTCTCATGTTGACCATAATTAAAATATGGTTATCCAAAGAATTCTCCATGAAAGACCTAGAAGAAGCATCCTTTATTCTAGGAATTAAGATCTATAGAGATAGACCAAATAGGATGCTAGATCTTTTATAGAAGATGTACATAGAGGAAGTGCTAAAGAGGTTTAGCATGGAAAACTCCAAGAGGAGATTGGTACCCTTCAGACATGGCATTCATCTCTCCAGGAAAATGTGCCCCAACACACCAGAGGAGATTGAACGCCATGTTATGTACACGACCTGATATAGCCCATGCTGTGAGTGTCACAAGTAGATATCGGTCGAATCCAAATGAAGAACATTGGACTTCTGTGAAATATATCCTTAAGTACTTGAGAAGAACTAAGAATTTATTGGTTTTTGGTAATGGAGAACTCCAAGTCAAGGGGTATATAGACTCAAATTTTATGTCTGATATAGATGATCGAAAGTCGACATCTGAGAGTCTGTTTGTATGTAATGATGGTGCTGTCAGTTGGAAGAGTTCCAAGCAGATAGTGATAGCAGATTCCATCATGAAAGCAGAATACATCACTACGTTAGAAGCTACGAAGGAGGCATGTTGGTACAAGAAATTCACCATAGAGATTGGAGTGATGCCATCAGATGCCATTCCTCTGCACTGTGATAACAATGGCACCATAGCCTTTGCTAAGGAGTCAAGGTCTCACTAGAAATCCAAGCACATCGAGCAGCAATACCACTTCATCCACGATTACCTCGAGAAAGGTTATGTCGAGGTTAAGAGAGTCTACTCCATAGATAATGGGGCAGATCTACTCACAAAGTCATTGGGCCAGCAGAAGATCGAAACTTATCTTGAGAAGATGGAAATTAGATTTGTAGCCAATTAGCTTTAGGTCAAGTTGGAGTTTGTTAGATATGTGTGCCCTAAAAGCCAGAATTGGCTAACACTTGTAATACACATCTAAGGGCATAATTATAATTTTGACTATAAATAATAAAATAAATTATTTTTCTATCACAGTATGTATTTGAAAGTGTCTGTGATACATCCCTTGAGTTAATGGTAATGATAATTCATATTTTTAAGAGCTGAAAATTTAAGATATGAATTTTCATTGTTAACTCATAAAATGCTGTCGACCGTAGGATCATCATAAGGATGGTGATTGATCCGGAAGGTTGGTGTACGATTGCTTCTTTAGGGTAAATGAGTCTTGAGTCTGTGGTGTAGAGACACCGGAGTGAGAGCATAGGTACTTACTAGAGAACAAGGGCACTGAGCATGACCACCTAAAGCAATCATAAGCAAGTCTACCTTTTCATCAATGACTGGCTCGAAGCTGTAGTGGTGTGTCTGGTTCTTTGACCTGAGGTGCATCGGTAGTTCACCTTAAAGGTGTTATAGTTTGACTACACCATAACTCGATCTCCTAGCCATTTGGAACCCTGAGGTGTATGTTGGCTATAGCATGTTCATTGTAGGAATTAGATTGCACCAATAGGCGATCTATCTACCTCAGTAGATGAGGAGCAGTCCTATGATGATCATGAGAATTAAGTCCATAAGTCCATGGCCATGGTAGAGCAAAATAATAGAAAGAGTTTTTATTAGGATTTTCACATCAGACTTGAATCGAATGATTAATTCATTTGACAAAAATTAGGGTTTGACGAGATCACCTTAACCCTAATCTGATCGGGGCTCAAGATAGAGGAACTAAATCACACAGGTAACTGCACCGAGAGGTTCATTTTTAGTTCTGATGGATTGCCACCATATGCTGCTAGGAGTCATTGGTAGATTTTGGCAGCAATTAGAATGATTTGGATGATCGATCATACTAGTTGTTTGAATCAGAACAGTTCTGATCCATCGGAAGGTGTTTCGATGATGTTGATGATAGAGATTATGACATATCCCATTACCATATGGAACTGAATCTAACTAGGTCACACAAACAAGGGTTTGGATCTAGATATCATTAATTGGACCAATCCAGTTCAATTGATTCGAATAAGATTCAATTAGGTTCAAGAAAATCGTGCTAGCACACGATTGAGCCTAATGTTCTCCTTCAACGATCATTAAAGCTTGTCTCGACTGAGCCAAATGTGTTTGGGCTCACTCAAGAACCTTTACTTAGTATGATTGGAGCTTGTCTAGGTTAGAAAAAGGTTGTCTTAATTTATGAGATAAATTTAAGACAACACCTACCATTTTCCATCACCTACTAAATCTTGTCTATGGACTTTGGTCAAACATTGACCTTTGACACTTAGACATCTGCCCTTGTGTCATGCACCCATAGGATAGAAGATGGGGCTTTGTCCCCCTACTAAAATATAGAAAAGGAGGGGATGTATGCCTAGGGAGGTGTGTGCCCCATCAGGATGATGTCTGGAGTCCCATACAGATGGGACTCCAGGTTGCTTCATGCTTTCTACTAAGGTGTGCCAAAGAGTCTTCTTTGACCAATCTTGGCACCACCTAAGGAGGTTTATGAGGGACTCTAATCTGATTGGATCAGATGATGTCATCCCACCAATTAGATTTAGATTTGATTGCACAAAGAGCCATGATTGGTCGGGATGATGTGGCACTACATGGTGCAGCAGGATCTTTATAAACCCTGTCTGCACCTAGGATTGAGAGCTTCTGCCCTTTGCCCACACCACATAGCCCCTCTCCCTCCTTCTCCATGCCACCCTCTAATCCTCTCTCTCCTCTCCATGCCCAAGAGGCTTTGGACTTGAGTTTGGTGCGATCCAGGCAAGAGAAAGGCGTTAGGAAAGGAAGAAGGCAGCACTGCTGGAAGAGACAATAGCTGATCCTCAAAAGATGTTTTGAAGATCTTCAAGATTAGATCCAGATCTAATTTTTGGAGCATAGATTGAGAAGAAGAAGATCTCCAGATCCTACCTGAGTGGACCTCGATAGAGGCCAGGCGCTTGCGTTGCTACATCCAGAACCTTAGATAAACATCGGGATCATCATAGGGTAATAGAATTACCCATAACAAAGGTACAATTAAATTATATTTAATTTATTTTTATTTTTATTTTATTTTATCATATTGATAAAATCAGATCTGAAGAGTCTTAGATTTAATTTGGATCTAAGAAAATTTTTTTTGAAATATCTCTCTTGATCAAATCAGATCTGAATGAACCAGACTCGAGAAACAAGATTTTTCATTCAGAGGATTGGCGGAGGCGATGTTTGCACAGGTGCTGTCAAGGGCACATGGATAGCGGGATCGTGCAGGAGGTCATTGTCAAGAGGTTTGCCAAGTCTTGGGAGCACCAAGGTGGAGATTGTTAGGGTTTGTGGTGCTCCTAAGCCTTGGGAGACCACGAAAGGAGTCAGGGTTTTGGCTCCGAAGATTTCAAAGGTTTGGTTAGTGCTTCGGAGACCTGGGACACAAGATGAAGCAAGGTACCAAAGTCAGAAAATCAAGACTGTAGAAATGAGATTTTCTATAGGTTAGCCATCTCAGTCCAAAATTGGGTCGGCTAAGTCTCAAAGCACAAGCAAAATAGAGAGCTGCACATTCGGGACTGCTGGCATGGCACAGAATTGGGCCGGCTCAGTTTCAAACTAAGCCAACACAGTAGAACTTAGTTGACTCAGTGCTGAGACTGAGCTTGCTTGGTGCATGGGCAGAGTTACACGAGGGTCTATTTTGGGCTAGGGTCTAGGTTGATCCTAGGAGTCTTAAGGCCTGGTTTGAGAGGTCTTAAGGTGGCTAATTCATATATGGGTCGGGTCTAGATCCAGAGGATGAGAGCATGGGAGACATGGGTGTACATGAGCTCGATGAGTGCTTTCATGTATTGGGTTAGCCAGAGAATTTTTTGGTTGGACCTAATGGCTATGTATAAATACATAGGTTGTATTAGGATTTTCAAGGTTGAAATCAATATACACCTTTTCTCCCTCAACTCTCTTCTCTTCTCTCTAGAGTTGCCACCCTAGGGTTCTTAAAGAAGGCCTAGAGAAGGGGGCATCTCCCTCAAGCCCAAGGAGGGAGGTGCCCCATCACAGATCTAGGTGGAGGATCGATGGTTTGCTGCCCATAGAGAACGTCACAAGTTCCTTCAGGTCCGTGCTAAAGATCAGGAGCTTTCGCAATATGGATTGGGGCTTGTGATGTCAAGGATGATTGGCGTTCGAGCGATATCATGGAACATCAATTGGTATCAAGGAGAGGTGATGCCAGTTGGTGAGCTTACACAATCTTCTGAAGGTAGACATCACCTCAATCCATGATCTCCCAAACCAAGTGGAAGCGGTGTCGAACGTGCTTCTCCACTCGTGTGCCTTCGATTCCTTCACTTGAGCAATGGCACCAGTGCTATCATAGTAGAGCAGGTCCGGGCCATCAAGGGAGGATGCTACTCAAAGCTTGATGATGAATTTCCATAGCCACATGCTTCTTTCATGGTATCTATTGCTGTGATGTACTCTGCTTTGCAAACAGAGTCTGCCACATTATGTTGTTTGGAGCTCTTCTAGCAGATAGCTTCACCATTTTGAGTAAAGATGTAACCTAATATGCTTCTGCTATCATAATAGTCAGATTGAAAGCTAGAGTCCGTAAACCCTACAAGTTTCGTAATTGACTCATCATAAACCAACCATTGGTCCTTAGTACTTCTCAAGTACTTAAGGATGGCTTTAACCACTTTACAGTGGTTTTCTCCAAGATTAGATTGGTATCTACTCATTACTCCTAGTGAGTATGCCATATCTGGTCTCGTATATATCATGATGTACATGATAGATCCCACTGTCGATGCATATGGGACTCTACTTATATGCTCTCTCTCTTTAGGAGTTGTCGGATAATCCTTCTTAGAGAGAAAAATTCTATGGCCTATCGAGAGATAGCCCTTTTTGGAATTCTCCATATTGAATCTCTTCAGTATAGTATCTATATATATAGACTGGGATAATCCAAATATCCTCTTAGATATATTCCTTTGATTGTCATCCCTAGGATGTAGGATGCTTCATCCAAGTCCTTTATGGAGAACTTTAATGACAACTAAACTTTTATTCCCTATAGTGTGGGGATGTCATTTTCGATTAAGAGAATGTCATCCATGTACAAGACAAGGAATACCACTACTAGACCATTTGCTCATTTATAAATGTAGGGCTCTTCTCTGTTCCTAATAAAGCCATACGTTTTGATCACCTTATCAAAATGCATGTTCCAACTCCGAGATGCCTACTTCAATCCATAAATGGATTTTTGAAGCTTGCACACCTTGGACTCATCTATAGATGTGAACACCTCAGATTGTATCATATACACCTTTTCGATCAGCTCTCTATTTAGAAAAGCTATCTTTGCATCCATCTACCAAATTTTATAGTCTAGATGGGCAGCAATCATCTTGGGGATAAACCCCGCTCTCGCCGAAGTCCAGTCTGATGCTTAGCCTAATGTAATTGATAACCATAGAAGAACTTCGATCAAAAATTCTTCCTCTTGGGATCCCTCCAGCAGTCGAACTCCTTCTAGACCTATTCAGCAGTCGAACTCCTTCAGCAGCCAAACTCCTTCCGGACTCCTCTAGCGATCGATGAAGGGAAATCCTGATTTCCCGATCCAGGTTCGTCCAGATCTGATTAGATCAAGAGATATATTTCAAAAATTTTTTCTTGATCTCAATCAGATCTTGATATGTTTCAGATCTGATTCTTATTATTTTAATAAATAAAATAAAACAAGATAAATTAAATCAAATTTAATTTACCTGATTTGGGTAATCCTATTACCCTGTAGATGATCCTGATTGCAGCGGAAGGTTCTGGATCTTAGCCACGCAAGCGCCTACCTCTACCGATATCCACTCGGATTGGATCTGGAGATCCTCTTCTTCTCTATCACACCTCCAAAAATTAGATCTGGATCTGATCTGGAGGATCTTCAAAACTCTTTTGAAGATCTGCAGTCGTCCTTTTGCAGCAGCGCAGCCTTCTTGATTTTGATCGCCTTTCCTTGATCTTAATCGCACCAACCTAAATTCAAAACACCTTTTGGACGTGGAGAGCAAGGGGAGAAGAAGCTATGGCGTGGAGGAGGAGGGGAGAGGCAGCCTTGGGGCGTGGTGTTTCTCAATTGAATTGCATTAGCATTAGGGTTGGGCGCAGGGTCTTATTTATAGACCTCTTGTGATCCAACTCCTCTTCCTCTCAACCAATCACAACCCTTTGTGAAATCAGATCTAAATCTGATTGGTTGGAATAGAGACCCCTAGATTCCTCCTTAGAGGATGCCTAAGACCAGTCAAACTGGATTCTTAGTAGAACTCTGATTGGAATCCAAAAGGGAGGTAGAGTCCTTGTCCAACAAGGACTCCAAGGCGCCTCCATCTTGGGCTCACGCCACCCTTGGCGTGCGCCCTTCTCCTTGCCAGGTTCTGGCAGAGGGACAGGCCCCCACCAGCTCTCCAATAGGTGCATGACATGTGGTCAAAAGTCAAAGGGTCAATGGTCAACGTTTGACCAGTCAAAGGTAGACTTTTGACCAAAGTCAAAGAACAAGAAATGGCAGGTGACCAAAAATGGCAGGTAATGTCTTACAAATAAGACAACCTATTCTGACTTGGACAACCTCCAGTCAGACCATATGAAGGCCTCTGATTAAGCACAAACTCCATTGGCTCAGTCAGGACAACTTATTTATGATAGTAAAAGAAGAACGTTAGGTTCAATCGAGTGCTAGCATGATTTCCTTGAACCTAATTGAATCTCATTCAGATCAATTGAACTAGATCAGTTCAATTGATGATCACCAGATTCAAACCCTTGTTTGTGTGACCCAGTTAGGTTCAGTTCTATATGGTAATGGGATATGTCATGATCTCTATCATAGACATCATCGAAACTCCTTTCGATGGATCAGAACTCTTCTGATTCGAACAGCTAGAATGATCGATCATCTAAATCATTCTAATTGCTCCCAAAATCCACCAGTGACACCTAGCAGTATATGGTGGCAACCCATCAGAGCTGAATGCGAACCTCTTGGTGCAGCTACCTGTGTGATTCAGTTCTTCTATCTTGAGCCCCGATCAGATTAGGGTTAAGGTGAACTCGTCAAACCCTAGTCTCTGTCATATGATGTAATCATTCGATTCGAGTCCAATGTGAAAATCTAAATAGAAACTCTTTCTATTATTTCACTCTACCATGGCCATGGATTTCTGAACATGATTCTCATGATCATCATAGGGCTACTCCTCTACCACCAAGGTAGATAGATTCCATCTTGATGCAATCCAGTTCCTACAATGAACATGCTATAGCCAACATACACCTCAGGGTTCCATATGGCTAGGAGACCGAGTAATGGTGTAGTCAAACTATAACACCCTCAAGGTGAACTGCCGATGCATCTCAGGTCAAAGAACCAGACACACTACTGCAGCATCGAGTCAGTCATTGACGAGAAGGTAGACTTCCTAATGACTACTCGAGGTGGTCACGCTCAGTGCCCTCGTTCTCTAACGAGTACCTGTACTCTCACTCCGATGTCTCCACACCGTAGACTCAAGACTCATCTACTAAAGAGAAGCGATCGTACACCAACCTTCCGGATCAATCACCATCCTCGTGATGATCCTATGGTCGGGAGCTGTTTATGAGTTAATAATGATTATTCATGTCTTAAATTTTCAACTCTTGAAAATATGAATTATCATTACCATTAACTCAAAGGATGTATCACAGACACTAAATACACAGGTGTGATAGAAAATAACCCATTTTATTGATTATAGTCAAAATTATAATTTTGCCCCTAGAAGTGTATTACAAGTGTCAGCCAATTCTGGCTTCTAAGGCACATATATCTAACAATTGAATCCCTTCCGGACTCCTTCAGCAGTGGAACTTCTTCCAAACTCTTTCAGCAGTCGAACTCTTCTAGATTCCTACAGCGGTCGAATCTCTTCTAGACCCCTTCAACAGTCGAACTCCTTTCGGATCCCTTCAGCAACCAAACTTTTCTAGACTCTTTCAGCACGTCGAACTCCTTCCAGACTCCTCCAGTGGTCGAACCTCTTTCAGACTCCTTTAGCAGCCAAACTCCTTCAACGATCGAACCCCTTCCGGACCCCTTCAATGATCGAACGTCTTTCGGACCCCTTCAGCAGTCGAACTACTTTCGAACTCCTTCAGCAGCCAAACATCTTCCAAACTCCTCCAGCGGTCAAACCCCTTTTGGACTCCTTCAACAGTCGAACTCCTTTCGGACTCCTCCAGCAGCCGAACTCCTTCTGAACTCCTCTAGTGGTCAAACCCCTTCCGGATCCCTTTAGCAGCCGAACTTCTTTCGGACTCCTCCAGCAGTCGAACACCTTCCAAACTTCTTCAGCAGCTGAACTCCTTCTAGACTTCTCCAATAGTCGAACACCTTTCAGACCCTTCAATAATCAAACTCCTTTCGGACTCCTCCAGCGGTCAAACCCCTTTCAGACTCCTCCAGTGGTCGAACCCCTTTCGGACATCTTCAGCTGTCAAACTCTCTTCGACTCCTCCAGCGGTCGAACCCTTTTTGAACCCCTTCAGCAATTGAACTTCTTCCAGACTCCTTCAGTAGCCGAACTCTTTCTGGACTCCTCCGATGGTCGAGCCCCTTTCGGTCCCCTTTAGCAGCCAAACTCCTTCCAACTCCTCCAACGACCGAGCCCCTTTCGGACTCCTCTAGTGGCCAAACTTTCCATAGTCATCCAGGAAGGTTTCCACATGAGTCTGATCCCGTACACGATATGAACCGACCCACACCCAGACTACCTTAGAGGAGTCCAAACTCTTCTAGAATTGATATAGCTCAAAGGTTATCACCAACTAACACCTACCCCTCCAAACTTTGACTATCAAATCTCAAACAGACTGGCACCTTGCGATAACAAACACTATCCTCCATAATAAACTCCACATGGCTTCGAACGATCCACTATTCGATAGATATGGATGTCACTATCAGTTTATTATAGGCTCCATCTATAAAAGGGATCCTCCAGATACGTTTTGGAGAGGCTCTCTTCTCCCTACCAAAACTCTGCAACTTTCTTGACTGAGCACTCTATTTTTGTTGATAAAAAAAGCTAACTTGATCATCGGAGGGTCTTATCTGAGCTACCATCCTGTGCTCTAGACGAGACTTATTTTGCAGGTCACTGGTGGTGACCTTATCTTCTCCGACTTCAGCACTTGTTCGATTGCAATCAGATTTCACACCAATAGGATTGGCACTAGAGGAAGAGCCATTCTATTCCTAAGGTTCTCTTGTTCTTAAAGGACTGCTCAATAGCGATCTCTCTTCTTCCTCTCTAAAGTTTTTTTCAAAAAAATGCCTCCCAAGAAAGTTTCAACCCAGCAGTCAATGGCCTTTACAGCCAAATTTTGTCCAGATCTATTCGCTCTCACTTCAGCTCTAGCAACTCAAGCTCCACCTACAGCGATGGTGGATGTGGAGCAGTTCAACCTACTGGTCTAGCAGGTTCGCGGTCTCACAGAGATGATGCAGGCCATACATCGGTAGGCTTTGATTCCAATTTGATAGGAGCAGGCTTCTCCAAAGTTCCATGATCCGATCTAGGAATGGCCGACTTGGGCTAGCCGATCGATGACCTTTCGAAAGGGATAGTAAAGGGTGGAGAGCCCTTGCTCGGACCATGACTTGACCCCAGGGGGAGCTTTGCCCCCAATCCACCAGAAAATCCTGAAGATTAATAATCATGAAGATCTCCTGGATCAAAGGCTCCAGAAAAATGAACCGATAAATCAAAGAACTCTATCATTCTCTCTCCTCCCATGGTAACGATATTTGTACCGATCCTCCTTTTTCTCAGAAGATTATGTAGGAACCAATCCCGCTGAACTTCAATCTTCCACAGTTTGAGAGTACAATGGGACCACCGATCTGATCGACCATCTGAAGGCCTTCCGGATAATGATGCTGCTCCATAATGCGCTAGATGCCATTTTGTACCAGACTTTTCATCCACCCTTAAGGAAGCCGTCAAAAATTTGTACTCGATACTTAAGTTGAGTACCATCTTTTTCTTCAATCAAATGAGCCATCAGTTTGCGGCTTATTTCGTTAGCAGCGGACGTCCCCACCGAGGTTCGAATTTTTTGATGAATATCGAGTAGAAGAAGGAGAAATCTATCCGAGCTTATGTAACCTGGTTTAATGCTGCTACATTGGAGGTCCAGAACCTAGACCAGTCGTTGCAATGGCTGCACTCAAGGATGGCCTTCAGAAGAATTATTTTCTATTCTCCCTGGAGAAGAAGTACCCCAAGGACTTTATCGATATGCTGGTTCAGACTGAAGGTTATGCCCGAGCTGAAGAGGCCTTTAAGGCTAGGGATAATGAAGCCGCCCAGGAGCGGCAGGTGGGTGAATCAAATATACCCACGGCTGGAGAGAAATCGAGCAGAGCTCGGCCACGCTCTCAAACTTCTCTGGAGCGTAAGCAGGCTTGAACCCCTACTCGGGCCCAGAGGTGAAGAAGCCCGAATAGAAGGGCGTGATAGAGCTCTCCCTTCAAAAAATTCTACAACTATGCTCCTCTTAATGCTCCAAAAATCCAAGTACTAATGGAGATCAAGGAGTAACTACCGAGACTGAAAAGGATGCGCACTCATCCTGATAAACGTAATCCTAGCAAGTTCTGCCTCTACCATTGTGATCATAGTCATGATACAGAAGAGTGCATCCAGCTCCAAGATAAGATCGAGGAGCTCATCAGGTACGGTAGGCTTGGTTGGTTCCTATGACGTCAATCGAAAGGATGAGAGGATCGATCGAGAGCACCCCCACCGCCAGAACCACCGAAGGATGAGGAGTAGTGAGAAGATCGGCCCCTGATTGGCATCATTAACACCATCTCTAGGGGTCTTTGATGAGGGGAGGATAGTGGGTCAGCCGAGCCTAAGAAGAGGTGAAGAACTAAAGAGCCCATCACATTCACCGACGAGGATGCTTAAGGAGTCCAGTTTTCATATAATGATGCAGTTGTAATCTCTTTGAATATTGCTGATTATGATATATGCCACATTTTGGTAGATAATGAAAGTTCTACTAACGTTCTATATTACGATGCTTTCTTTAAAATGTCCATACCCGATAATCATCTCGGACCCATGAGCTTTCTATTGGTCGGCTTCACTGGCGATGCTATGCCAGTGGAGGGAATGATAACTCTAGCCATGACTGCAGGACAGTATCCAAAGCAGGCCAAGACGTGGGTCGACTTTTTGGTGGTAAAAGCCTCCTCTACTTATAATGCAATCTCGGCCGACCTGATCTGAATGCACTACGAGCCATAGTGTCAATCTATTTCCTAAAAATAAAATTTCTAACAAACAATGGAATAGATGAAATCAGAGGCGATCAAGCATTAGTCCGGCACTGCTACTCCATCACCTTACAAAATGGCACTCGACTTGACCCCTGCCTAGTTGACGGGCTTGATGTCCACGATGACCTTACTGAAGAATGGGGCAAGCCCATAGAAGATCTTGTGACCGTCCCCCTAAATGATGGAAACGTGCAGCATATGGTGCAAATTGGCTCCAATCTAGAAGATGAAGTTCGGGAGCAGCTCATCGCCTTTTTATGGAGGAATGCCGACATCTTCGCCTAGGTTTTGATGGATATGCCTAGGATTAACACCGAGGTTATCGAACATTGACTGACCGTTGATCCCAAGCATCAACCAATGAAAGGAAGAGTTCGAGGCCACGCACCAAAAAGATAGAAGGCAATAGCAGAAGAAGTCGACAAGCTTCTCAATGCGAGATTTATTCGAGAAATCAGCTATCCAACTTGGATCTCTAATGTGGTCCTGGTCAAGAAGACCAACAACAAATGGAGGATGTGTATAGACTTCAAAAAGCTGAACAAAGCCTTCCCAAAAGACAGCTACCCTCTATCTAGGATTGATCAACTGGTAGATGCAATCTCGAGCCATGAGCTCCTCACCTTCATGGATGCCTTTTTAGCCTATAACCAAATATGGATGGCACCGAAGGACGAGGAAAAAATTGCTTTTATTACTAACCGTGGTCTTTACTGTTATAGGGTTATGCCTTTTGGACTCAGGAATGCAGGGGCAACATACCAGCACCTGATCAACAAAATCTTCAAGGAGTAGATTGGCCGTGACATGGAGGTGTATGTGAATGACATGCTTATCAAAAGTTGAGCTTTAATTAACCACATCGCTGACCTCGAAGAGACCTTCAGTGCACTCAAGAAGTATAAGATGAAGCTGAATCCGATCAAGTGAACCTTTGGTGTGACCTCAGAAAAGTTTCTGGGGTTTATGGTGTCAAGGCGCGGGATCGAAGCAAATTTAGAGAAAATTTGAGCTATTCAGAAGATGACTGCTCCAAAAATAATCAAAGGAGTTCAGTGCCTGACTAAAAAAGTAGCATCCCTAAATCGCTTTGTCTCGAGATCAGTCGAGCGATGCACGTCCTTCTTTCAAGTTCTCAAGCAACCAAAGAACTTCTGTTGAACGATGGAGTGCTAATGGATGTTTGAGGAGCTCAAAAACTACCTCGGCTCACCCCCACTACTGGCAAAGCCTAAACCCAGAAAAGAATTATTCCTCTACCTAGCAGTTTCCCCGATGGCCTTGGCAGTAGTCCTGGTCAAGGAGGAAGCGAAGATGTAGCGATCAGTCTACTACATAAGCCAGCTCCTGAGGGATGCAGAGATCATGTACTCTAGTTAGAAAAATTGACTTACTCTCTTCTAATTGCTACTAAAAGACTCCGACCTTACTTTTAGGGGCACACCATAACAGTCCTCATGGATCAACCAATAAAAGCAATCGTTCATCAAATGGATGCTTTCGAAAGAATCGTAAAATGGGCAATCGAGATTATGGAGTTTAATATTAATGATCAATCTCGGGCATCAATCAAAGCTCAGATATTGATAGATTTTATAGTAGAATGTACCATTCTAGGTGAAATCGAGCTTGAATAGAATGAGACCGGCATCTCGTGGTTACATCCGAGCCTCCCCAAAGAGAGTGCTGACCTTTTCAAAGATTTTTGGGCCCTGTACGTGGATTGTTCATCCAACTCTACTAGAATAGGTGTGGGGTTGGTCTTAGTCAACCCTAAGGGAGTCATCACCGAATATGCGCTACGCTTCGAATTTTCTGCAACTAATAATGGGGCCAAATATGAAGCACTAATCATTAGATTAAAAATAGTAAGAGAGTTAAAAGTAGACCGACTTCAAGTCTACAGTGATTTTCAATTAGCGGTCGACCAAGTTAGTGGCAAATATGAAGCACGGAAGAAAAGTATAATGAAATACCTTGAGAAAGTAAAGAATTTGACTCCGACATTCGACAGTTTTGGCATTCAACAAATTTTGAGGGTAGAAAATACAAGAGCCGACCTTCTCTCTAAATTGGCCACTTTAGCCCTAGCCAAACATCCAAAAAAGTAATTTTTGAAACTCTAAAATGCCCAAGCTCAGAAAAATCATAGCTTATTATGCAAATGGAGCTCGAGCCAAGCTGGATTGACCCGTTAGTTGCCTATCTCAAAGAGAGAGTTCTTCCTCATGATCCAAAAGAAGCTCGAAAACTCAAGAATCAAGCCTCTCGGTACGTTTTGTATAAGGACAAGTTGTATAAAAGATCATATTCACTACCATTGTTGAGATGTCTCCGACCTTCAGAGCTCAACTTCACATTATGAAAAGTGCACGAGGAAATTTATGGAAGTCATGTAGGAGCCAGATCCCTATCACAAAGACTACTTCGGCAAGTGTACTATTGGCCGACCTTGTACCATGATTCTATGGAGTATGTCAAGAAATATGACTGCTGTCAGAGAAATACAAACATACAAAGACAGTTGGCCTCCGAGCTTACTCCACTAAGCGCACCTTGGCCATTTACGCAGTGGAGAATTGATATACTTGGCCATTTCCTCATGGCATCTGGACAACGAAAGTTCCTCCTGATTGCCATCGACTACTTCACCAAATGGGTCGAAGCCGAACCACTAGAAAAAATTACTGAGGTCAAGGTACAGGACTTCATTTGAAAGTCAATCATCTATTGGTTTGGTCTACCCCAAACTCTCATAATAGATAATGCGTGATACTTTGCTGGGATGAGGTTCACTGAGTTTTACGAAGATCTAAACATCTTCCATCACTTCACATCGGTAGCTCACCCACAAGCAAATGGGGAAGCTAAAGTGATCAATCGGATCCTATTGCAAGACATCAAGATAAGACTTGAAAGAGCAAGAGGGGCCTGGGCGGATAAACTTTATCATGTTCTGCGGGCATACCGCACTACCCAAAGACTGTCGACTGGAGAAACACCATTCGCCTTAGCTTTTGGAATAGAGGCGGCCATCCCAATTGAACATAAGCTTCCATTAGTGTAGGTAGTGGCTTTCAATGAGCAGCATAACCGACAGAACCTCAGAGCCAACCTCGACCAACTAGAAGAAAAAAGAGAGGAAGCCCAAGTTTGGATGGTGGCTTACAGGCGAAGGGTGGCCCGATACTATAACTCCAAAGTCAGAGGTAAAACGTTCAGAGTGGAAATCTTAGTGCTTCAGCGAGCTTCCATCTCTCAGCCTCAGAGCAAGAAAAAGCTTATCCTAAATTGGGAAGGATCCTACGAGGTCATGAAAGTTGTCCGACCCGGGATGTACTACTTGAAGAAACTCAAGGGGGCAGACAAACCTCGACCATGGAATTCGAAAAATCTATGAATGTGTTACCAATGATTTGATTACAATGAAATCTCTCTACTTCAACACCCTAATTTTTGTTGTATACCAGTGATAAAGGGAGACTATCCCCCAAACTTAATCTCACGACAAATATGGCCACGTTAGGAACAAGAGAAGAACCTCGTCCTAACGTGAGCAAAGTCAAAGGCCTCATTCATTTTAGACGAGATGAGGGGAGAGGGCCTGACAATGGCCCTAATATGCTCCTACGGCCTATTAGAAATAGGAGGAGAACCTCATCCTAACGTGAGCAAAGTCGACGGCCTCATTTATTTTAGACGAAATGAGAGGAGAGGCCTTGACAACGGCCCTAATATGTCCCTACAGCCCATTAAGAATAGGAGGAGACCTCATCCTAACATGAGCAAAAGTCGAAGGTCTTATTCATTTTAGACGAGATGAGGGGAGAGGCCCTAACAATGACTCTAATGTGCCCCTATAGCCCGTTAGAAATAGAAGGAGAACCTCATCCTAACGTGAGCAAAGTCAAAGACCTCATATATTTTAGATGAGATGAGGGGAGAGGCCTTGACAACGATCCTAATATGCCCCTACAATCTGTTAGGAATAGGAGGAGAACCTCATCCTAACGTAAACAAAGTCGAAAGCCTTATTCATTTTAGACAAGATGAGAGGCGAGGCTCTGACAACGGCCCTAATGTGCCCCTACAGCTTGTTAGGAACAGGAGGAGAACCTCATCTTAACATGAGCAAAGTCGAAGATCTCGTCCATTTAAGATGGAATGGGAGGAGAGGCCCTATCGACGGCCTAAATGCGCCCCCATAAGTCACGTTAGGAACAGAAGGAGAACCTCATCCTAACGTGAGCAAAGTCGATGACCTCGTTGATATAAGATAGGATGGAGGGAGAGATCCTACCGACGACCCTAACGCACCCCCGTAAGCCATGTTAAGAATAGAATGAAAGCCTCATCCTAACATAAGCAAAAGTCGGAACCTCATAGACCAAAGATGTGGAGAAGAAAAAAGCTTGGTGGAGAATCCTTACACGGTTTTTCCATGATAACCTGACTACATCAAATACGAAAGGCAGAATCTTATCCTGGTTTGCAAAAGAGGTCCTAGTTCGACATTCACAACAAGCCCAGCATCCACAACAAGCATTTCATAAGAAAATGATAGAGAAAAAAATGAGGTAAAGAAGGTAAGATTGTAAATAGACCTCAATTTCATGCGAAACAAAAATAGCAAAACATACATTATTATATTATAAAAATGAGTTCATTATAAGCAAAGCATAGGCCGACAAGGCCGATTACATTGAAAGAAAGAAAAAAAGAGGGGGCAGAGGGCAAAGCTCTAAGGCGAACCAGATTCTTCGAACATCGGACTACCGGCTTCGGCCATCACCAAGGCTTGCTTTATCCTAAGGATCTCCTCCTCAAGCCCCTTCTTCTAGAAGAGACCATCTACATACATTCTATTGGCAAGCTGAAACTTGCCCTCAAGCTCTCTCCACTGTCTCCTTAAAACTTCAGACTTGGCCTCTACGTCCTTGACAGCTCGATGTTCATAGGTGAGCTGAAGCTTCAGCCATTGAACCTTGGCTTGCTCTGCCCCAACCATCACTGAAAGCTCACCAACGGTCCTCTTCAAGGAGGCGATCTCCTTCGACTCACCACTTGTACTATCTCCCCGATTATTATGCAGTTGCTTTCGAAGGAGAGCTACCTCATCTCTGGCAACCATGAGCTCACCTTCAAGCCTGGACATCTTCTTCACCTAGGTCGCTCGGTAGCTATTATGCCAGTCCTCAGTATCTTGCAGCTACTTCTGAAGCTGAAAAAGCTTTATTGACTAGTCCCAGTCATACCGGACCTTGTCGGTAGACCATGATGAGCTCCCTTCTAGAAGATGGATCTTTTCCCCAACATTCTTCAGGTCAGCTTCAAGAGAGCTGATCTTCGCTGTCAGTGCTCAAGACTTATCGCTGGCATTTCTTTTGAGTTTGGCGATCTCCTTCTCGAAGCTGCCTTTTCAGATACTGAAGCTCACCGCTTCCTTCATATGCAAGCCTCGGAGGTGAGTGACATCTTTGGTCGCCTTAGAAGCATTCTTTCTTGAGGCTCGAAAGTCATCCTCCATCTTCTTCAACTTCTTCCTCAAAAGATGAACTTCCTTCCTCAAGTTCTTTATCAAGGGCTTTATCGAAACCCTCTAAGATAGCGGATCAGTGTTGGTGGGAGACTGCATTCAAGATACGAAAAGTGATCAAGGGTATGAAAAAAAATTCACTTCATTTAATCAAACTTTTGAGTACAAGACACATACAAAAAAAAATATACAACTACTCAAGGATCTCAACCTCAGAGGATGGAGTCGGATTGCTCTCGACCGCCTCAGGTTTTTGAACTAGTTCGAGCACCTCTGCGGTAGGTTCAGATGGGCCAGAAGTGAGCTCGTCGAAGAAAAGGTGGACTACAGCATTAGATGGTCCTGCATCCACGTCGTCTTCCTCCTCTAGAAAGTTGAGGTCGAGCTTGGGGAACCTTCGGGCTACCCTACCTTTGTAGAGCTCGAAATCCTTGATAAGCGCTTTCGGGCCAAACTCAACATTCAGGTTCTACATCTCGAGAGAGGTCTTGAACTCTTCCACGGCTCGGGTCATTACCTTCGAGATCGACTTCATCATTTGGGTCTCCAGTTTGGTGACCCTAATTTTGGCTTCCTTCCTCCTCTCCTCCTCCAGGGCCAGTGCGGCCTTTAGTCCGATCGAGATGAACTCCTCTTTGTGGAGCATGCCATGAAGACTTTTGATGTCCACCGCCTTCTCCTCGATAAGGTGCTCGACCTCATTGACCCTCTCTTGAAGATGGTAGACCTCGGCTCGAAGGTCCTCCTGGGCCTTCCATGCCTCCGCCTCCTGACGACGCGCCCTCTTGATGTGAGTGAGCATCTGTGATCCGACTGCAACAAACGATTGATGTTAAAAAAAAAAGGGAGAGAAGAAGAAAAGCATAGAAGAGAAGAGAAAGAGTCGAGCAATAGAGTAATCACCTTAAGGATGGTTCCGACAGAACCCCAGATGAGCTGCCGTGGGTCCAGGTTGGCCATCTAGTCCACCACCTCGGGCATGGCAAACCTATTGGTAAGATCCTGGATGATCTTTGGATTGTCGAAGGGATCCTTCCCTCGTTCGTTGTCATCGCCATCCAGTCTACCTAAGTGAGCCTTGCAGGACGTCTTCACAATGGCTTTCTTTTTTCTTCGCTCTCCTATCCCTTTCTTGATAGGGAGCTCCAAAACCCGATCTCCGCTGGAGGGACCTAAGGGCATGGAAGGCACCGGACCCATGCTAGCAATGTCAACCTCGGTAGTTGGGGCAATCTTGGTGTCAATGATGACCTCAGATGCAGTGGTAGTGGAGGCGGAGACTCCAGAGCTGGAAACAATGACCTTCACCCTCTTTGAGCCATCATTTTTCACCTTCCCTTTCCTCTTCCTGGTGAAGAGACCTTTGGTAAGCATCTTGGCAGCTTGTGCATCCATCTCTGTAGCAAGAAAAGAAGAGCAGTCAATGGTAATACACGTATGCGAAACCATGTGGATTCAAAAATCAAAAGATGTACTAGCAGGATCGTAGGGACTAAGACCCAGGTTGAACAAGGTCTATTCTTTTAGAAGATCGGGAAGAAGAGGAGCTTGGTACATCTTGAGTTTATTGAAGGAATCAAGGTCGGCTCCCTCTAAGCTAGGAGCTCCATGAACTGACTCTCTAATATAACCCCATGAAGGAAGATCTAATGGCAAGGTCAGGCAATGTACGAAAAAGAACTTTTCCTTCCAGTTGTGAATAAAAGAAGGGGCACCTTTCAATAACCCCTTCTTGCTGACCTGGGGGGCAAAGTACCACCAATCCTTCATGGAAGGATGGCGCTTGAAGTTATAGAAATTCCTAAAAGGCAAAATGGTCGGCTTGACTTCGGTCAATCAACAAAGGGAGAGAAAACCTATGATGAATCGAAAGGAGTTCGGTATGATAGATGAGAAGGAGATGTTTAAAAATCGAAAGAGGGCGACTAAGAATGGGGGCAGTAGGAGTCTAAGCCCGGTGCGTAAAGCTTCTAAGTACAAACAAAACTGACCGATCAAAGGAGAGCTAACCTAATCATTGGAGCTGGAGAGTTCAAGGTCATATTCTGGAGGGATTCCATATTAGATTTGGATTAGAGAAAGATCATCCGGGGTAAGGATGGATGGGATGGTGTCTTAAGCAAATGACGAGCGGGACATGTTCCTAGGTTTTACCTCGGTCAGGGGTGCAAAATTGAAGAAGGTCGGTCCGGACGTGCCCCACAAACTGATTGAGTGGGAGGTTTCAGAAGACATTCGGATCGAGATAAATCCTAAGAAACCCCTCCCAAAAAAAATCAGAAAAGCAAGGAGCCAGAAGTGATAAGCACGAATAACCTAAGAGAAGGGTTAGGAAACTGACCAAAACTATCCAGGAATGATGAAAGGATGATGGATGCGATGAGGATCAATTAAAAGGGCGTTCGGAGCCCAAGAAGGTGAGAGAAGGATGAGACCCTCAAGAAGAAGGCAAACGGGAGCCGAAGGAAGAAGAAGACTCGGGCAGGAATGACTTTCCAACAATAGGAGGCCTTAAATAGCCAGAGGTAACCCAAAGTAGTTATGATTGTAGATCGACTTTGCTCGGTCAGCATGTGCCGCATGTCACACTCATCATACAGAGGAGCGACGATGGGTCGAGTCTTTATGGCACCATACCTGGGGTAGAGTTTTCATGAGAGATTCGAATGGCCATCTTTTCGGACTCATTTCAAACTTAGAAAGTTTCCATGCCAACATGGTAAAAATCGAAACGTCTCATCCTGACAAGCATGGGAATCCAGGATCGGACTTCAACCGTCGCCTTTTTCCTCCCTTCAAATTTCAAACTCGAGAGTAAGGGGACTATTGTTGGAGATAAACTCCACTCCCACCGAAATCCAATCTGATACTTAGTCTAATGTAACTGATAACCACAGAAGAGCTTTGAATCAAGAATTCTTCCTTCCAGACCCTTCAGCAGCTGAACTCCTTCCGATCTACACTAGTGGCCGAACTCCTTCCGGACTCCTCCAGCGGTCGAACCCCTTTCATACCCCTCTAGTAGCCGAACTCCTTCTGGACTCCTTTAGTAGCCAAACTTCTTCCAAACTCCTCCAGCGGCCGAACCCCTTCCAGACCCCTTCAATAGCCGAACTCCTTTCGGACACCTTCAGCAGCCGAACTCCTTCCGAACTCCTTCAGCAACTGAACTCCTTCCGGACTCCTCCAGTGGCCAAACCCCTTTCGGATCCCTCCTAGACTCCTCCAGCGGTCGAACCCCTTCTAGACCCCTTCAGTAGTCGAACTCCTTCTGGACTCCTCCAGCAGTCGAACTCCTTCCGAACTTCTTCAGTAGCCAAACTTCTTCTGGACTCCTTCAGCAGCCGAACTTCTTTCGAACTCCTCCAACGGTCGAACCCCTTTTGGATTTCTTTAAGAACCAAACTCCTTCTAGACCCCTTCAGCAGTCGAACTCCTTTTGGACTCCTCTAGCAGCTGAACTCCTTTCGGACCCCTTTGGCGGTCGAACTCCTTCTGGACTCCTCCAGCAGTCAAACCCCTTCTAGACCCATTCAGCAATCGAACTCCTCCCGACTCCTCCAATGGTCGAACCTCTTTCGGACTTCTCCAATGGTCAAACTTCCCACAGCCATCCAGGAAGGTCTTTGCACGAGTCCGATCCCGTACACAGCATGTACCGACCCACACCCGAACTATCTTAAAGGAGTCCGAACTCCTCTAGAATTGATATAATTCAAAGGTCATCACCAATCGATGCCTACCCCTCTGATCTTTGACTATCAAATCCCAAATGGACTGGCACCTCATGACAACAAATACTATCCTCCATAACAAACTCCACGTGGCCCCGAGCGACCCACTATCCAATAGTTATGGCTGTCACTATCAGTTTGTTATAGGCTTTATCTATAAAAGGGATCCTCCAGATACATTTTAGAGAGGATCTCTTCTCCCTCTCGAAACTTTGCAACTTTCTTGACTAAGCATTTCATTTCTGTTGGCCAAAAAGCTAACTTGATCATCGGAGGGTCTTGCCAGAGCTACCATCCCTGACTCTGGATGAGACCTATTTTGTAGGTCATCGATGGTAATCTCATCTTCTTCGACTCCAGCACTTCTCCGACGGCAACCAAAGTTTACACCAACAAATCTCAAGCATTATCCAAATGGATTTGCGCATTGCCATAGGAAAGAATATCTCGTTATAGTCAATACCATAACATTGATGATATCCCTTGGTAACCAAATGGACTTTATAGGTCTCTACCTTTCTGTCTGCACTCCTCTTTCTTTCGAAGATCCATTTATACCCAATTAGTTTGACACCTTTGGGTGGGTCAACCAATGTCCATACATCATTGACCTTCATCAACTCCATCTCAGATTTCATGGCTTCAAGCCATTTTTTGGAATCAGATCTCTGCATAGCATCCATATAGGTGATTGGATCCTCATCGTTCTCATCGAGTTCGATGGAATTACCATCCTAGATTAGAAAATCATAGTATCTATCCGACTAATTCGGTACTCTATTAGATCATCTTAATGGTGCAGCTACATTGGACTTTGGATTTGATCTAATCAAATTCGATTCAAGTTCAGCTATAGATGTCGGTCTTTCTACCTCTTGAACTTCATCAAGTTTAACCTTAGAGGCAACAGTTCCTTTACCAAGAAACTTCTTTTCTAAAAAGATTGCCTTAAGACTTACGAACATCTTTTACTCTTTAGCATGGTAGAAATAGTAACCCTTACTTTGTTTGGGATATCCTATAAACACACACTTATTAGACTAGGATCCAAGCTTATCTGTATGCAAATATTTAATATAGGCTGGACAACCCCAAACCCATAAGTGAGAGAGTTTAGGCCTACGCCCAGTCCATATCTCATATGGAGTCTTTATGATAGATTTACTTGGTACATTGTTCAATATATAACATGCAGTCTCAAGAGCATAACCCGAAAATGAAAAGACAGACTAGCAAACCCCATCATGGATCGAATCATGTCTAACAAGATTCAATTTCTTCTTTTAGATACACCAGTGTACTGTGGTGTTCCTGGATGAGTCCACCATAAGAGAATTTCATTCTATCCTAGATATGTCAAGAACTCATGGGATAGATATTCACCTCCTTAATTCGATCGAAGAGTTTTAATACTCTTTTTAGTTTATGTTTTTTTCACTTCAAAATTTTTTAAATATTTCAAATGAATCCAACTTATGTTTCATCAAATAGACATATTTGTACCTAGATAGATCATATGTCAAAGTGATAAAGTAGAAATATCCACCGCTAGCACTTATACTCATAGGTCTACATACATCAGTATGTACTAGACCTAAGAGCTTAGAGGCTCTTTCATCTTTTTCAGTAAAAGATGACTTGGTCATTTTTTCAAGAAGATAGGAGTCACAAGTTGGAGGTGATTCACAATCACTAACTTCAAAGATTTTCTCTTGGGTCAACTTATTTATCCTATTTTTGTTAATGTGACCTAGCCTACAGCACCATAGGTAGATATTAGAGACATTATCTAATCAAAGTATTTTCTAGAAGTGTACATTATATTCATAGTCTATGATAAAATGTAAGTACCATTTCTTTATCGTCCTTGCATTATTGTAACATCATATAATGATATCATAATAATCTTTTTTTATAGATAAATGATAACCATCTTTGGTCAAAAGGCCAACAGTAATTATATTCATCAGAAAGGAAGGACAATAATGACATTCATTTAAAGAAACGATATTAGTATAAAGAATAAGTTGAGCTATTCCCATAGCTAGCACTGGAATAGACCTTCCATCTTCAACATTCAAGAATCACTCATTATTTTCAAATCTTCTACTAATTTGAAGTCCTTGCAATGTATTGTAAATATGGACCGAACTTTCGGTATCCAATACCCAAGTAGAAATATCATAAATAGAGAGTTTACAAGGTGTTATCATATAACATCGTTGATCAGCAACTATTTGCTCATCTCTATTATTTAGCCTGTTATGGTTATCAAGATACTGAGGATAGTTTCTCTTTCAATGCTCCTGCTCATTACAGCACTATGCCCGATCTAGGTTATTCTTGGACCTTATGTTTAATCTAGGCATAGAGACCCCACTACAAACCACTTCGTGCTATTGAACAATATTTAACTTCCGATACTTATTATCAAAGTTAGATCTCATAAATTTATCATTGTCTAATAGTGAATGGAGCAACTATGGTTTGGATTTAACTGCATCAAGAAGAAACAAAAGCTTAATTAGTAATTGGTTTATTAATCCTTAAGATTTGGACTTTAATTAAAAGGTTCTCTCACTATTTTATTTGAATTGGTAGGTTCTACCTCCAATTCGAGGAATTATTTTAATTCCTTAGTGGGTACTAGAATTCACATAGACTACACATAAGCCCAACTATGGTTGGTCAACCCATGTACATATAAGGATAGGTCCATAACTAATTATTTCATTGAATAATTTTTAGTAATTTAGTTTTGCCCCAGGTATCTTTTCAGTAGGTTAGGGCCTCCATTGAAAGTCCTGGTTAGGTCTAACCATTAACATGATCATACTTGGTCCATCTAATTAATGAATGATTAAATCCAACTATGGTTGGTCAACCAAACAACCATTTGAAGAGATGCAACCAAGAAATCATATTATGAATAATAATTTCATTAGAGGATAAGCACCAAGCCTACGGGCCTCCAATGATTATCTAACTAATGAACCCATTATCATCCACTTAATGGGAGGCTATGATTTAGTTAACACCATAACTATTTTATTTTAAGGATCTAATAAATTTAGACAATTTAATTATTTTGATTTAGAGAAAAAAAGATCAGATTAACCAGCTTGTCATGATTCTTCCACTAGCTTCACCAAGTCAGCTTAAGGGAGACCATTAATAGGCTAATCTAGGAGTACTTAAATCAATCACACTAATTTACCTAGCTAACATAGGTCAGCTCGAATAATCAAGTGATCTGATCAAAATATAATTTCACCAAGAGGTCAGGTAAGTTCAATCGGTGGCAGGGTCTACCAAAGCTTGCCTTAGACACCATAAAAAATGATCAGATAAGCGAGCTGCCATCTAAAGACCACCAATCTAGTTTATCTTAGACATCAATTAATTTAATTAGTCTCGATTAGATCAATCTAACAGTTCGTGCTAGACCACAGCCATGAATCAAGTCCATCTTGGGTCTCATTAAAAATATGGACTTAACCAACTACAACTATTGTAATTGACTAGAGAATCCTTGACCTAATCTAAAATAACAATTGATTAGATTTAGTTAATTCTCTAATTAAGTCTATTCTTTAATCTAATGCTAGGTCTAACCTAATTAATGGACCTAATCTCCACTAATCCATTTAACCTAATGTGTTATGATTTGTGTCTTAGGATCTTCATTTCACAATCCTAGATCCTAATCAAATAATTTCTTGATTTTTAATTATGTTTTGGATTGAGGGTTGGGGTTCAACTTTTTGAAAATGATTTTTATATTTATAAAATATTTTTATAATATAATTCTACCAATCAAGTTGCATGTTTGATTCATAATCAAAATGCAAACAAGATAAGCATGAAACTACTTTAGATCTAATCTAAATAGATTCATGTAAATGAAACGGTTTCAATTCCAATCAATCATAAATTATCTTATATCAAATCCAATAAATTTATGATGATTAAAATTAGACTAAAATATTTTTAATCAAATTATAAAATTCTTTAGATCTAATCTAAAATTTTAGATCAATATTTTAGATCAGCACGTAATAGGACAACCACTCCACTATAAGGGGTAAACCTTACAACAGGACAATCTTATAAACAGTTTGTGCAATCTAAAACTTTTATTTTTAGATCTAAATTTTTTTTAAAATTTAATAAATTATAAATAAAATTAGATCAAATCTAATAAATTTATGATAAAAAATAGATCTACATGAACTAGGACAACCTCTCCACTGTAAGAGGTAAACCTTACAATAGGATTACCTTATGTCAGTTCGTGTGATCAAAGTTTTTAATTTTATATTTAATAATTAGATTATAAATCAGATCTAATCTAAGAAATAATCTAAACATATATGAATAATCATGTAATAATTATCCTAGGTTTTAATACTAATTGAAGGAACCAGATCTAGGGTTTCAGGGCTAGATCTTGAAACTTTTTCAAGATCAGGCAGCAAAAGACTAAAATAAATCTAAATTTATTCAAAAAATTAGAGAAGACACTAGATCTGATATCTTATTATATGATTATGGCATGAGATTAAATCAAAAATTAAAAAATATAAGAAAAAAGAAAAGGTGTTGATCGCATCAACATTGATCTACACTAAATCTATTGCAGGTATGTAACAGAGGATCAGATTCATATTACCTATGCAAGTTAAATATTCTAACTTACCGATCTAGACTTGAGGATGAAGCTTTGAGCCATACATGCATCCAGGCTCTAAGAGATGTCTATACGAGTCCACAAATCCTGATCAGAAGTTTGATCTTTGAAAATCAACACAGTATGCTAGTACTATGCTGATCCTTCTTCGATGGTCAATCCTGTGCTTCCTTCTTCAAGATTTGAGCTCTCCAAAGATCAGAAGAAAGAGAAGATACTTTTGATCTAAGACAATCTCAACAATAAATCTCAAAGATGGAGGAAAAGGGATGAATAAAAGAAACCCTAGAAGTAGACCCTCTTCTTCTTCTTTCTTCTCTCACCTAAACACCTAGATTGGTGTCTATGAAAACCCAATGCCCAAGAAGTTTTTTCCTCTAATTTCAATACACCCAAAACCTCTCTCAATGGTATAGAATTCATAGAAAAAATAGCTTAAAATTTATTTTAAATAATAAGATATGGAGGAGTCTTGTCTATATCAAATACCTAGACAAGGCAGGTTTAATTAAGGCAATAAGTTGGGGTGCCCAACACTTGGGCGCCCCCTCCTTTCTTTTTGGCATGGAACACTAGAGAGGAGTTCAAAAAATTTCTCTTTTTACCATGGAAAACAAGGAGAGAAATCAGGATGGAGGGCGGCATAAGGGAAGAGTCCAAGTTTGTTGGAATTCTATCATATATAATTCAAACCCACAATAACTTGCCATGTATTGACTTGGTCCACAACTTAATACCATATAGAAAATAGAGAGAGAGGGTGGTCAAGTGTGAACTTCAGGGAGAGAGAGAGATTTCATACCAAAATTAAGGAGAAGAGGGCATGGGGGCATTGGGGCTAAGGTGGCACAAGGAGGGAAGTCCTAGTCACATTAGGACTTCCAATTTGACTTGGTCAAACAAAGTCTTTTAAACAAATTAAATCAGAAAGAAATCAACCCAATTAAAGTAGGTCTTTACCCAATTAAGAATCTAATTAAATCAAATTTAATTTAATTTAATTTTGATTTAACTTTTTAATCAAATTAGAAAATTGGGTTTACCCATGTCCTAGTTGAACTAGGACTTGTTCTTTCTAGCACTTGGCTTATCCAATAAACTAATTGGACATGATCCAATCAAGCCCAAACTAAATCTAATTAAATTATATTTAATTAAACATAATCTCAGTCCTCTGACTTAATCAAATTAAGCTAATTAGCAATCTAATTGCTAATTGATCCTCCTACAACACTTGTATTAGGTTAAACATCAATTGTATTGATCGTTTAACCTTAGAACGGCTCTTAATCATTGATCAACCATCCGATCAGATCATGAACTTTAATGTATGTGCCTCATAGGTTCGATCCTAAGCCAGTAGCATAGGAATAAATTTTTATACCAATCAAAATGACCATGTAGCAATGGTACCTGATGGCTGGATAGGTCGAATGTGTAGAACAACATCCTTAGAACCCATGTGGATATAGTTTCTATATAATCATCCTCTTGATCAAAATGCTTGTAGGACACTTTAGAGTTCAACTGTCAATCCTGATCAGGCTATCCACATTGTATTTCAAAATATCAAATCCATCTCATGGATTACCCTGGTCAAGATTTTGCTATATTAAAATATAGTGATACATTCTTTTCCAACTCTTGGAGTGGTCAATCCCATCTTGATCACACATCGATTTTACAAGTACTTGACTGGGCTCAGAAATCTTTCATTACTAAATTAAAAATTTAGTTAGTTTGGTACCAAAATACGGTGAGTTGCTTGCAAGCCATAGAGGTGATCTCTGATCTAAGGCGCACTTATACCTACATCTCATCAGAGATATTCTCGACAGCAGAATGTTCTAGAGTTGGTCACGTTCAGTGATTATGTACCCTTACATCTCACCTGTATGCTATACCAATGTCTCCATACTTCTTAGTTAAGAGGATAACCAACCTATATGGCACATAATGACCTATGCTCGACAGACGCTGTCGTCCTTATTAACAGCCTATCATTTGGTCATGAACAATTTTAAGGACTAATCGATAAATTCTCTCTTTATCGAATCTAAATAGTCCTATGGACTTCATCAAAAAAATGGAGTTTGTTAGAAGATGAAAACTTTATAATGATAAAATATTAAAAATATATTTTATTCATTAATAAATCAATTATAATTATAATATAGCTCAACCATCAACAAGCTGATGATTGGCTTCGGAACATATTTTTCAATAACTCTCACTTATCCTAAAGCCACTCGGCACCGTATCTAATACCCATCTTCGACTTATGGTTATCGAACTTCTTTATCATCAGGGCTTTATTGAAGGGGTCGGCTAGGTTCTTCTTTTCATCGATCTTCTGAAGATCGACATCACCTCGATCCAAGATCTTTCAGACCATGTGGAAGCGACGTAAAATGTGCTTCATTTGCTAGTATGCCTTTGGTTTCTTTGCCCGAGCAATGGCACTAGTGCTGTCGTAGTAGAGTAGGTCCAAGCCATTAAGGGAGGGTGTTACTCGGAGCTCGGTGATGAATTTTCTCAGCAACACACTTCTTTCATGGTATTTGATGCTGCGATGACTCTGCTTCGCAAACAGAGTCTGCCACATTATGCTGCTTAGAACTCTTCCAGTAGATGGCTCCACCATTTAGAGTAAAGATGTAATCCGACATACTTCTGCTATCATCATGGTCAGATTGAAAGCTAGAGTCTATAAACCCCACAAGTTTCAGATCTAACTCATCATAAACCAACCATTGATCCTTAGTACCTCTCAAATACTTAAGGATGGCTTTAACCAGCTTGCAGTGATTTTCTCCAAGATTAGATTTGTATCTACTCACTACTCCTAGTGAGTATGCCATATCTGTTCTCATACATGTCATGACGTACATGATAGATCCCGCTACCAAAGCATATAGGACTCTACTCATACGCTCTCTCTTTTTTGGAGTTATTGGACAATCCTTCTTAGAGAGAAAAATTTCATGGCCTACCGAAAGATAGCCCTTTTTAAAATTCTCCATGCTGAATCTCTTTGGCAAAGTATCTATGTACGTAGACTGCAATAACCCAAGCATCCTGTTAGATCTATCGCTATAGACCTTCATCCCTAGGATGTAAGATGCTTCACTCAAGTCCTTCATGAAGAACTATGATGACAACCAAACTTTTATTTCCTATAGTGCGGGGATGTCATTCTCGATTAAGAGAATATCATCCATGTACAAGATAAGGAATACCACTACTAGACCATTTGCCTATTTATAAATGTAGGACTTTTTTTCATTCTTAACGAAGCCATACATTTTGATCACCTTATCAAAATGCTTGTTCTAACTCCAAGATGCCTACTTCAATCCATAAATGGATCTCTGAAGCTTGCATATCTTAGATTCATCTATGGATGTGAATTTCTTAGGTTATATCATATACACCTCTTCGGTCAGCTCTCTATTTAGAAAAGCTGTCTTCACATCTATCTGCTAGATTTTATAGTCTAGATGGATAGTAATCGCAAGCATTATCCAAATAGATTTGAGCATTGCCACTGGGAAGAACATCTCATCATCATCAATACCATAACGTTGATGATACCACTTGGCAACCAGACAGACTTTTTAGGTCTCTACCTTTTCATCTGCTCTCCTCTTTCTTTTGAAGACCCATTTACATCCAATGAATTTAATCCTTTTGGGTGGGTCAATCAATGTCCACACATCATTGACCTTCATGGACTCGATCTCAAGTTTTATAGCCTCAAGTCATTTCTTGAAATAAGATCTCTACATAGCATCCATATAGATGATTGGATCCTAATCATTCTCATCGAGTTCGATGGGATCACCATCCTAGACCAAGAAACCATAGTATCTGTCCGGCTAACTCAATACTCTAATGGATTTTTGACCCTAGGTAAGATTTTGATAAATAATAAAATATTTGAGTCTATTTTGGATACTAATATTTTGGTTGAAGTATTTAAGATAAAGTTTAAGAAGACAGGAACCCATCTCAATGAAGCTCAATGTTTTTGATCGAAAGAACCGACAAAGAAGAGCAAAATAGATCAAGCTAGATGTATTTCAAAGAGTACTGGATCAAGAATGAACAAAAGAAAAGTTTAGAGTTGAATCCAGCAAAGATTCAGTAATAGGCACAGTCAGGAGTCGACCAGGGATCGACTCATGGAGGAGTCGACTCATGAAAAGTGGGAGCTGACTCCCGACTCAGTAAAGGCGCCAGTCTAAGAACAGAAGGTTATATACTTCATCCTGCAACTAGAGTCAACTCATGAAATCTGAAAGCCGACTCCAGCATGCAGAATTGGCATGGGATAGAAATACAAAAAATTAGACTTTTCACCCTATAGCTGGAGTCGACTCAAGGATCTGGGGAGTCGACTCTCGAGTTTCTAACAGCCCCAATGGCCAGTTTTCAGAACTACCCAGATTCCATTTTTCATCCTCTAAATGGAATTTTCTAATGTTCCAACGGCTATAAACCCATTTTTGGACATCCCAGCTTGGATTAGAAGGCTTCTAAAGTCAGATTAAGGCTGGGGAACTCAATATATAAAAAGCAATGAAGTGAAAAACATCATCTACTTTTGAAAAATCTATGTGCAGACCAAACAGTGAACATTCAAGAGTCCTTCTTTGCTATTCAACCACTCATCCAGCTATGCAATCAAGGCATCCTTAAGAGAAGGAAGGGGCCATTCATTGCTAAAGCCCTCTAACCACTCATTCATTAGATATGTGTTCCCTAGAAGCCAGATTGGCTGACACTTGTAATACACTTCTAAGGGCAAAATTATAATTTTGACTATAAATAATAAAATAAATTATTTTCTATAGCAGTGTGTATTTGAAAGTGTTTGTGATACATCCCTTGAGTTAATGGTAACGATAATTCATATTTTCAAGAGTTGAAAATTTAAGACACGAATTTTCATTATTAACTCATAAAATGCTCTTGACCATAGGATCATCATGAGGATGGTGATTGATCCGAAAGGTTGGTGTACGATTGCTTCTTTAGGATAGATGAGTCTTGAGTCTATGGTGTAGAGACTCATAGATCGAAAAGAGTTTTCCATCCCTCTGAGAGGTACTTAGGTACTATTTTAAAAGAAATAGAAGAAATGTTCCTCGTAGGTGATGGGGTTCATGGTAATGATCCCAAAACCTATAATGAGGCAATATCGAATATCGACTCCGAGAAATGGTTAGAGGCAATGAAGTCAGAAATTGACTCGATGCACTCAAACCAAGTCTAGACCTTGGTAGATCCACCAGAAGGTATAGTATCTATTGGGTGTAAGTGGATCTACAAGAGAAAGATTGGTGCAAATGAAAATATAGAGATATTCAAAGCTAGATTAGTGGCAAAAGATTATACTCAACGCGAAGGCATTGACTATCAGGATACCTTCTCGTCAGTAGCTATGCTAAAATCTATTCGCATATTGCTCGCTATTGCAGCCTATTTTGATTATGAAATATGGCAAATAGACGTAAAAATGGTATTCTTAAATGGATATCTTGAAGAAGATATCTATATGGAATAGCCACTAGGTTTCACATTCAGTGATGATGATCATGTGGTATGCAAGCTGCAAAGGTCCATATATGGACTTAAGCAAGCATCTCGAAGTTGGAATACTCATTTTAATGATGTGATCAAATTATTTGGTTTCATCAAAATGATGAGGAGCCATGTGTCTTCAAAAAGATCAGTGGGAGCGTTGTTGTCTTTCTTGTATTGTACGTGGATGACATCCTCCTTATTGGAAATGATATTTCTATGTTGACCATAGTTAAAATGTAGTTATCTAAAGAATTCTCCATGAAAGACCTAGGAGAAGCATCCTTTATTCTAGAAATTAAGGTCCATAGAGATAGACCAAATAGGATGCTAGGACTTCCATAGAAGATGTATATAGAGGAAGTGCTAAAAAGGTTTAGAATGAAAAACCCTAAGAGGGGTTTGGCACCCTTCAGACATGGCATTCATCTTTCCAAGAAGATGTGCCCTAACACACCTAAGGAAATAGAATGCATGAGCAAGATCCCTTATGCTTCAGCAATAGGGAGCCTCATGTATGCTATGTTATGTACACGATCTGATATAGCCCATGCTGTGAGTGTCACGAGCAGATATCAGTCGAATCCAGATGAAGAACACTGAACTTTGGTGAAATATATCCTAAAGTACTAGAGAAGAACTAAGAAAATGTTGTTGATCTTTGGTAATGGAGAACTCCAAGTCCAAGGGTATACAAACTCGAATTTTATGTCCGATGTAGATGATCGAAAGTCAACATCTGGGAGTCTATTTGTGTGCAATGATGGAGTTGTTAGTTGGAAATATTTCAAACAGAAAGTGATAGCAGATTCCATCATGGAAGCAAAATACATCGCTGGATCAGAAGCTTCAAAGAAGGCATTCTAGTACAAGAAATTTGCCATAGAAATTGGAGTGAAGCCATCAGATGTCATTCCTCTGTATTGCGACAACAATGGCACCATAGCTCTTGCTAAGGAGCCAAAGTCTTTTCAGAAATCCAAGCACATTGAGCGGTGATACCACCTCATCCGCAATTACCTCGAGAAGTGTTACATCAAGGTCAAGAGAGTCGACTCCACAGACAATGCGACTGATCCGCTTATAAAGCCATTAGGCCAACAGAAGATCGAAGCCCACCTTGAGAAGATGGAACTTAGATTTATAGCCAATTGGCCTTAGGTCAAGTAGGAGTATGTTAGATATGTGTGCCCTAAAAGCTAGAACTGGCTAACACTTGTAATACACTTCTAGGAGCAAAATTATAATTTTGATTATAAATAATAAATTAGGTTATTTTCTATCTTAATGTGTATTTAGTGTTCGTGATACATCTCTTGTGTTAATGGTAATGATAATTCTTATTTTCAAAAGTTGAAAATTTAAGACAAGAATTTTCATTATTAACTCATAAAATGCTCCTGATCGTAAGATCATCATGAGGATGGTGATTGATCTGAAAGATTGGTGTACAATCAATTCTTCATAGTAGATGAGTCTTGAGTCTATGGTGTAAAGACACTGGAGCGAGAGTACAGGTACTCGTTAGAGAATGAGGGCACTGAGCATGACCACCTCAAGCAGTCATAAGAAAGTTTACCTTCTCGTCGATGACTGACTCAAAGCTATAGTGGTGTGTTTGGTTCTTTGACCTAAGGTGCATTGGCAGTTCACCTTGAGGGTGTTATAGTTTGACTACACCATGACTCGGTCTCCTAGCCATTCAGAATCCTAAGGTGTATGTTGGCTATAGCATGCTCATTGTAGGAATTGGATTGCACCAAGAGGAAATCTATCTACCTCGGTGGATGAGGAGCAGCCCTATGATGATCATGAGAATCAAGTTCATAAGCCCATGGCCATGGCAGAGCGAAATAATAGAAAGAATTTCTATTGAGGTTTTCACTCGAACTTGAATCAAATGATTAAATCATATGACAAAAATTAGGGTTTGACGAGTTCACCTTAACCCTAATCTGATAGGGCTCAAGATAGAAGAACTTAATCACACAAGTAGCTACACCGAGAGGTTCATTTTTAGTTTTGATGGGTTGCCACCATATACTGCTAGGTGTCACTGGTGGATTTTGGGAGCAATTAAAATGATTTGGATGATCGATCATTCTGATTGTTTAAATCAGAAAAGTTCTGATCCATCAAAAGGAGTTTCGATGATGCCGATGATGGAGATCGTGATATATCCCATTACCATATAGAACTGAAGCTAATTAGGTCACACAAACAAGGATTTGGATCTAGATATCATCAGTTGGACTAACCCAGTTTAATTGATTTGAATAAGATTCAATTAGGTTCAAGAAAATCGTGCTAGCACATGATTGAGCCTAACATTCTTCTTCTATTATCATTAAAAGTTGTCTCAACTAAGCCAAATGTGTTTGTGCTCACTCAAGTACTTTTACTTGGTCTAACTAGAGCTTGTCCAGGTCAGAAAAGATTTTTCTTAATTTATGAGATAAATTTGAGACAACACCTGCAAATTTCTGTCACCTGCTAATTTTTGTCTTTGACTTTGGTCAAACGTTGACCTTTGACACTTAGACATTGGCCCATGTGTCATGCACCTGTAGGAGAGCAGATAGGTGCTTGTCCCCTTGCTAGATTTTGGAAAGGAGGGGGTGCATGCCTAGGGAGGCATGCGCCCATGGGTAGGGACGCCTGGAGTCCCATACAGATGCGACTCCAAGTTGCTTCTTGGATTCTACTTAGGTGGCCCCCCTAGCTATAGCCTTTGACCAGTCTTAGGTGCCATCTAAGGATGAATTGAGGTTGCTCTCATCTGATTGGATCAGGTGATGTCTCCCTCCAATCAGATTTAGATTTGATTGCACGAAGCAATGTGATTGGCCGAAATGATGTGGCACTACATGGCGCAGCAGGGTCTATATAAACCCTATCTACGCCCAACTTTTAAAGGAGTTCTCTCTTAGCCACGCCCCAAGGCTGCCCCTCTCCCTCCTCCATACCATCTTCTGGTCCTCTCTCTCCTCTCCATGCCCAAGGAATGTTGGGCTCCAGTTTGGTGCGATCCAGGCAACAAAAAGCTGACGAGAAAGGAAGAAGGCAGCACTGCTGCAGAGACGACTGCAGATCTTCAAAAGGAATTTTGAAGATCCTCCAAATCAGATCCAGATATGATATTTGGAGAGGTGATAAAGAAGGAGAAGATTTTCAGATCCAGCCCGAGTGGATACCGGTAGAGGCTAGGCACTTGCATGGCTAGATCCAGAATCTTAGGCAATCAACAGGATCATCAAAGAGTAATCTGATTACCGAGCATCAAGGTATAAATTAAATAAAATTTAATTTATTTTTATTTTTATTTATTAGATCTATAAAATCAGATCTGAAGCATCTCAGATCTGATCTAGATATATGAAAAAAAATTTTGAAATATCTCTCTTGATCCGATCAAATCTGAACAAATCTGATCCAAAAAATCAGAATTTTTTCTTCAATATCATCAATTGGACTAACCCAATTTAATTAATTTGAATAAGATTCAATTAGGTTCAAGAAAATCATGCTAGCACATGATTGAGCCTAATATTCTCCTTTAACAATCGTTAAAACTTATCTCGATTGAGCCAAATATGTTTGGGCTTACTCAGAAATCTTTATTTGGTCTGACTGAAGCTTGTCTAGGTCAGAAAAGGATTGTCTTAATTTATGAGAGAAATTTGAGATAACACTTGCCATTTTTCATCACCTACTAAATCTTGTCTTTGGACTTTGGTCAAATATTGATCTTTGATAGTTAGACATCTGACCATATGTCATGCACCCATAGGAGAGAACTTTGACCCTTGTCCCCTGCTAAAAAGTAGATAGATAAAGGGTGCATGCTTAGGGAGGCGTGCACCCCATGTGGATAAGGATTAGAGTCCCATACAAATGGGACTCTAGTTGCTTTAGGGAATCAACCTAGATGGCACCAAGGAGTCTTGTTTGAGCAGTCTTGGCGCCATCTAAGGAGAGTTTTGAGGGACTCAAATCTGATCAGATGATGTCATTTGACCAATCAGATTTAGATCTGATTGCATAAAAGGCTGTGATTGACTGGGATGATGTGGCACTGCATTACGCAGCAGGGTCTATAAAAATCCTATCTATGCCTAGTTTAAGAGAGCTTCTACCTTAGCCCATGCCACATAGCCCCTCTCCCTCCTTCTTCATGCCACCCTTTGGTCCTCTCTCTCCTCTCCATGCTCAAGAGGATTTGTGCATGAGTTAGGTGCGATCCAAGCAAGTGAAAGGCGATAGGAAAGGAAGAAAGCAGCACTGCTACAAGAGACAATGACTGATCCTCAAAAGCCATTTTGAAGACCTTCAAGATCAGATTCAGATCTGATTTTTAGAAGATAGATTAGAAGGAGAAGATCTTCAGATCCTATCTGAGTGGATACCAGTAGAGGCCAGACACTTGCATGGCTACATCCAGAACCTCAACCAAACATCGAGATTATCATAGGATAATAGGATTATCCATAACAAAGGTATAATTAAATTAGATTTTATTTTATTTTATTTTTTTATCAAATTAATAAGATCAAATTTGAAGAATCTTAGATCTTATTAGGATCTTAGATAAAAATTTTTGAAATATCCCTCTTGATCCAATCAGATCTAAACGAACCTGACCTCCGAAATAGGATTTTTTCTTCAACTGATATCAGAGCTCGATTCCAAAATTCATTAGATCTAATTTTAATTTATTTTTAATATAATAATTAGATGATTTTAAATATCGCATGAGATGTGATTAGATCTAAAATTAAAAAAATTAAAATTTAAATAATCTAGATCTAAGATGTATGAGATGCATCACTAGACTAGGAATAGAATTATTATATGTGTAGTTTAGGATGATCATAATTTTAATTTAATTAATTATATTTTTTAGATCTATTTATTTACTATTTTTTGATATTATAAATATTATAATTAGATCTAAAAAATAAAAAATAAATTTATTTAATTTTTCATATGAGATATGATGTTGCATGTTTAGACTAGTTGTAGAATAGTTCTATAAATTATCTTGAATAAATTTAATTTGATATGATCAAATTTAAATTTTATTTTTTAGATATTTATGAGATAATTTAAATCTAAAAGTATGCATGATATGATACATGAGATGTATGCAAAACATGTTTTTAAGTTTGATCAATTTTTATATATATGATATATATGTAGATCTAACTAGTTTTATAGATTTATCATGTTTCTGATTAAGGTGTTTCCCTTGGCCATCCAGTCATAAGAATGAAGTAGGATTTAAAGGCCCTCTCCTCCTATTCGATGGGATGTTCTTATGCTAAGTAGGGATGCTGCGTGTTCGTCCTTAATCAGAAATAAAAAAATTTATTTTCTACAAAATCCTAGATCCTGAAACTCTAGAATTTTATTTACATATTTTGTTTATGAATCCTAAACTTAATTAAGAATTAAGATTATGAAAAATATTAGATCTAAAATTAAGATTTTTTAGATCTAAGACATATTCATAAAATTGGGTTCAAGCTTGGGTAGCTCAATTAGGTTTAGCGGTTGATCAAACTGAATCAAAAGTCGGTTAGATGGGATCAAGAGTGCTTAAATTGACCTGCCTAATAGGATTAAGTTCGGGTCAAGGTCGAGTCATATGAGTGATCGATCAAGTTAAGACCTAATTAGGCTCAATGGTTAGAGTTTAGATTGTAGGCTAACCCAATTAGTTCTGGCTGAACAATTTGGTGTCTAAGGTAAGTTTAGCAGATACGACTAATTAATTTTTAATTGAAACCTAATCAACTCGAATGCATTCTTGTTGAGTTAATGGCATATCCCTTCCATCGGTCTCACTTATTTAGCCATATTTGTCGGCTTAGTCCTGATCTAAGGTGGCTAATAATCCAAGTTAACCCATGCTACTAGGCTAGTCATAATGGTTATGGCTATGTCAACTCAAGTTTAAAGAGACCTAAATCAAATCTTCCTAAAAAAAGATTAAGTCTAAGATCTTCCACCATTGTAGATATGCGGGCCCTTCTCGGGGTTGATTGTTCTCAGTTGGTCATAGTGGTTCAGTTGCACCGGAAAGATGCAACCAGATCTATTAGGAAGATTTTCATGGAGATTTTCACACCACCCTCAAGAAATCAGTAATCATGGAGATTTTTGCATCTCTACAAAAAAAGTGTAGGGATCCATGAAAATAGTGAAAGCTAATTTATTTAAAAATTAAATTTTTAAATAAATTGATCAAATCTTAATTATAAAATCTAGCTAGAAACTTTGACTCTCTATAGAAAAAAGAAAAATATTTGCATCCAACCCACTAGCCCATATTCTGGACACCCATAGACTGATCGGACCAAATTATCAGGATTGGCCCTAAAACTTCAAAATTATTTTGGATTCTAAGAAGTTGACTCATGTATTAGACCAAGATCCTCCCATCGTACCAGCTCGTCTGTCCGTTGAACAGAGAACATCTCTTGATAAATGGACTGATGAAGATAATAAGATCAGATACTACATGTTGGGCTCGATATCTGATGAGCTTCAGTGCCAACATGAAGATATCAAGACTGCCCGCCAAATGTTGGCTCACTTATAAGAGTTGTTTGGTGAACAGAGTCGCACAGCCAAATATCAGATCACTAATGACTATTTAAGGCTAAAATGCATGATGGGCAGTTAGTCCAAGATCATTATCTGATGATGATCAAGAATTTGGAAGAGCTTGAGAAGCTCGAAGTAAAGTTATACCAGGATCTGTAGAATGATATAATTCTACAATCCTTGACTGATGCATATAGGCAGTTCATCATGAACTACCATATGCATAAACTTCAGAATACTCTGGCCAAGCTTATGAATATGCTGGTTACTACTGAGCTTTCTATGAATGATTCTAAAGGCTTAGTACTTACTATGGAATGGACTTCTTTCAAGAGAAAGTCTTTTGGAAAGAAGAAGAAGTCTGTGAAAATGCAGAAGGTGAAAGATGGAAAGAAAAGGAAGGCAGAGCTGAAGAAGAAGGCCGCTGATAAAGAAAAGTATTTTTATTGTAATACCGACGGCCACTGGAAGCGGAACTGCCCTACATACCTGGCCATCCTAAAGAATAAGAAGGAGACAGGTCCTTCTAGAGGTATGCTTATTATTGAATCTATCCTTACAATTTCTTTTGCATCTAATTAGGTGCTTGACTCTGATTCTAGTGCTCATTTTTGCACTTCCATGTAGGGTCTTAAGGATAGCAAGAGGCTGAGGGATGGTGAGATGATCCTATGCATCGAAAATGAAGCAAGGGTTGCTGCTGTGGTCGTGGAAACCTACCCTCTTCGACTACCATTTGGCTTAGATTTAGTATTTAGAAATTATTATTATGTGCCTGCTGTAAGCAGGAATTTGATTTCTATTTCATATTTAGCATAAGAAGGCTATGTAATTAGTTTTCTTAAGAACCATTGTAATATTCTTTATGAAAGAAATAAAATTGCAAGTGGTTTTCTCATTAACGATCTCTACCAGTTACATATTGATATATCTGTCTTTAATATCGAGCAATATGTGAATGCCATAAGATCAAAACGACCCAGGGATAGCCCAAATGATAGGTATCTATGGCACCTAAGGCTAGGTCATGTTAGATGTGTATGCCCAGAAGCCAGAATTGGCTGACACTTATTGTACACTTCTAAGGGCAAAATTATAATTTTGACTATAAATAATAAAATAGATTATTTTCTATCACAATGTGTATTTAGTGTCTATGATACATCCCTTGAGTTAATGATAATGATAATTCTTATTTTCAAGAGTTGAAAATTTAAGACATGAATTTTTGTTATTAACTCTTAAAATGCTCCTGATCGTAGGATCATCACGAGGATGGTGATTGATCTGGAAGGTTGGTGTATAATCACTTCTTTATAGTAGATGAGTCTTGAGTCTATGGTGTAGAGACACTGGAGCGAGAGTACTAGTACTCGTTAGAGAATGAGGGCACTAACCGTGACCATCTCGAGCAATCATAAGGAAGTCTACTTTCTCATCGATGACTGGCTCGAAGCTGCAGTGGTGTGTTTGATTCTTTAACCTGAGGTGCATCGGTAGTTCACCTTGAGGGTGTTATAGTTTGACTACACCATGACTCGGTCTCCTAGCCATTTGGAACCCTGAGGTGTATGTTGGCTATAGCATGTTCATTGTAGGAATTGGATTGCACCAAGAGGGAATCTATCTACCTTGGTAGATGAGGAGCAGCCCTATGATGATCATGAGAATCTAGTCCATAAGCCTAGGCTATGGTAGAGTGAAATACTAGAAAGAGTTTCTATTAAGGTTTTTACATTGGACTTGAATCAAATAATTAAATCATATGACAGAAATTAGGGTTTGACGAGTTCACCTTAACTCTAATTTAATCGAAGCTCAAGATAGAAGAATTTAATCACACATGTAACTACACCAAGAGGTTCGTTCTTAATTCTGATGGGTTGCCACCATATACAGCTTGGTGTCACTGGTGGATTTTGAGAGCAACTAGAATGATTTGGATGATCGATCATTTTAGTTGTCTGAATCAGAAATGTTCTGATCCATCGAAAGGTATTTCGATGATGTTGATGATAGAGATCGTGATATATCCCATTACCATACAGAACTAAACCTAACTAGATCATACAAATAAAGGTGTGGATCTGAATATCATCAATTGGACTAACCTAGTTCAATTGATTTGAATTAGATTTAATTAGGTTCAAGAAAATTGTGCTAGCACACGATTAAGCCTAATGTTCTTCTTCTATAATCATTAAAAGTTATCTCGACTGAGCCAAATATGTTTGTGCTCACTCAGGTACCTTTACTTGCTCTAATTGGAGCTTGTCCAGGTCAGAAAAGGATTGTCTTAATTTATGAGATAAATTTGAGACAACATCGGCCATTTTCCATCATTTACTAATTCTTGTCTTTCGACTTTGGTCAAATGTTGACCTTTGACACTTAGACATCTGCCCATGTATCATGCATCCATAGGAGAGTAGATAGGGGCTTGTCCCCTTGCTAGAAATTGGAAAGGAGGGGGTACATGCCTAGTGAGGCGTGTGCCCAAGGATAGGGATGCCTGGAGTTCCATACAGATGGGACTCCAAATTGCTTCTTGAAATCAAATTAGGTGGCGCCAAGGGACTTTGCTCACCTAAGGGTATTGGAGAGGGTCTCTCATCTGATTGGATTAGGTGATGTCATCCCACCAATCAGATTTAGACCTAATTGCATGAAGAGATGTGACTGGCCAGGATGATGTGGCACTGCATGGTGCAGTAGGGTGTATAAAAACCCTATCTACACCTAGCTTTTAAGAGGTTATCCCTTAGCCTATGCCATATTGCTCTCTCCCTCTCTCCTCCATGCCCACCTCTAATCCCCTCTCTCCTCTCCATGCCCAAGAGGTTTTGGGCTCCAGTTTGGTGCGATCCAGGCAAGAGAAAGGCGACGAGAAAGGAAGAAGGCAGCACTACTGTAAGAGACGACATTGAATCTTTAAAAGCTATTTTGAAGACCTTCAAGATTAGATCCAGATTTAATCTTTGGAGGATAGATTGAGAAGGAGGAGATATCCAGATCCTATCCAAGTGGATACTGATAGAGGCCAGGCGATTGCATGGCTGCATCAAGAACCTCAGACAATCAGCAGGATCATCACAAAATAATTAGATTACCCAAGAACAAGGTATAAATTAAATCTAATTTAATTTATTTTTATTTTATTTTATTAGATCTATCAAATCAAATATAAAAAGTATTAGATTTGATTTAGATCTAAGATAAAAATTTTTAAAATATTTCTCTTGATCAAATCAGATCTGAACGAACCTGACCCAAAAAATAGATTTTTTTTTTCAACTGGTATTAGAGCCAGGATTCCATAAATTATTTAGATCTAATTTTAATTTAATTTTGATCTAATAATTAGGTGGTTTTAGATGTCACATGATAAGTAATTAGATCTAAAATTAAAAAAATTAAAATTAAATAATTTAGATCTAAGTTCTACAAGATGCATGACTAGTTGTAGAATAGAATTTTTCTATGTATAGTCTTGCATGATCATAATTTAATTTAATTAAGTTATAATTTTAGATTAATTTATTTACTATTTTTTGATATTATAAATATTATAATAATATCTAAAAATAAAAAATAAAATTATTTAATTTTTGATTTATATGACATATGATGCATGCATGTTTAGACTAGTTGTAGAATAGTTCTACATAATTATCTAGAATAGAATTTATTTTGATGAGATCAGTTTAAATTTAATTTTTTAGATGAATTATAACATAATTTAGATCTAAGAACATGCATGATATGATACATGAGATGTATGCAAAACATGTTTATAGTTAGATCAATTTTTATATATGAGATATATGATGTAGATCTAACTAATTTTATAGTTTTTATATTTCTGATTAAGGCATTTTCCTTGGCCGTCTGATCATAAGAATAAAGTAGGATTTAAATACCCTCTCCTCTCATTTGATGGGGTGTTCTTATAATGTGTAGGGGTACTGCATGTTTGTCCTTAATCAGAAATCAAGAATTTATTTTCTGTAAAATCCTAGATCCTGAAACCCTAGGATTTTATTCATATATTTTGTTTGTGAATCCTAAACTTAATTAAGAATTAAGATTATGAAATATGTTAGGTCTAAAATTGAAAATTTAAGATCTAAGATATATTCATAAAATTGGATTCGAGCTTGGGTATTTTAATTAGGTCTAAGCGGTTGATCAAATTGAATTGAGAGTTAGTTAGATGGGATCAAGAGTGCTTAAATTGACCAACCTAATAGGATTAAGTCTGGGTCAAGATCGAGTCACGTGAGTGATCGATCAAGCTAAGACCTAATTAGGCTTAGTGGTTAGAGTATGGATTGTAGGCTAACCCTATTGGTTCTGGCTCAATAATTTGGTGTCTAATGTAAGTTTGGCAGATATGATCGACTAGATTTTAATTGGGAGCTACTCGACTCGAATGCATTCTTGTCGAGTTAATGGCATATCCCTTCCACCGATCTCATTTACCTTGCCATATTTATTGGCTTAGTCCTGATCTGAGGTGGCCAATAATCCGAGCTAATCCATGCCACTAGGGTAGTCATAATGGTTATGACTATGTCAAGTCTATTTAATAAAACCTAAATCAAATCTCTCTAAGAAAAGATTAAGCCTAAGGTCTTCCACCATTATAGATGTGCGGGCCGTTCCCGGGGTTGATTTTCTTGGCTAGTTACAGTGGTTCAGTTGCACCAGAAAGACGCAACCATATCTATTAGACATTGAAAGCTACGAGCTGGATAATGGATTGGGCTCAATATTTTGGATATGGTAAGAGACTCAATTAGAAATCCAATCTTTGCAAATGGTGGGTCTGACTTAACCAAGGAGTGGATCAATATTTTGGGCATGGTGAGATTTATGAATTAGAGACCAAGTTTGGGTGCACCATGATTAGAGAATCATTGAACAAGAGTTGTTCACTCATTGGCTAACCCATCACCAATAACTGTTAGGTGAGGTGATGAGTCAGTTGGTGAGACCGCACCATCCACTAGAAATCATTAATCATGAAGATTTTTGCATCTCTACAGAGGGAGTATAGGGATTCGAGAAAATAGTGAAAACTAATTTATTTAAAAATAAAATTTTTAAATAAATTGGCTAAGTCTTAATTACAATATCTAACTAGAAACTTTGACTCTCTATAGAAAAATATCTGCCTCCAACCCACTAGCATGTATCCTGGACACCCATAGACTGACCAGACCCAATTACAAGGATTGGCTCTAGAACTTCAAAATCATTTTGGGTTTCGAGAAGTTATCTCATGTATTAGGATCCTCCCACCTTACCAGCTCATCCATCCGCTGAATAGAGAGCATCTCTTGATAAGTGGATGGACGAAGATAACAAGGCCAGATATTACATATTGGGCTCGATGTCAGATGAGCTTCAGTGCCAACATAAAGATATTAGGACTGCCCATCAAATATTGGCTCAACTACAAGAGCTGTTTGGTAAACAGAATCGCACAACCAAGTATCAAGTCACTAAATGACTATTCAAGGCTAAAATGTGTGATGGGCAGTCAGTCCAAGATTATTGTCTGATAATGATCAAGGACTTGGAAGAACTTGAGAAGCTCGGAGTGAAGTTGGACCTGGATCTACAGAATGATATAATTCTATAATTTTTTACTGATGCATATGGGCAGTTCATCATGAACTACTATATGCATAATCTTCAAAATTCTTTGGCCGAGCTTATGAACATGCTGGTTACTGCTGAGCTTTCTATGAAAGGTTCTAAAGGCTCAATGCTTGCTATGAAATGAACTTCTTTCAAGAGAAAGTCTTTTGGAAAGAAGAAGAAGTTTGTGAAAAAGTAGAAGGTGGAAGCAAGAAAGAAGAAAAAGGCAGAGCTGAAGAAGAAGACTGCTGATAAAGAAAAGTGTTTCCATTGCAACACTGACGACCATTGGAAGCGGAACTGCCCTACTTACCTGGCCACCCTGAAGAATAAGAAGGAGGCGGGTCCTTCTGAAGGTATTTTCATTATTGAGTCAACCTTACAGTTTCTTCTGCATCCAGTTGGGTGCTTGACTCTAGTTCTAGTGCTCATTTATGTACTTCCATGTAGGGTCTTGAGGATAGTAGAAGACTAAGGGATGGTGAGATATCCTACGTATCGAAAATGGAGCAAGAGTTGCTGCTATGGCCATGGGAACATACCCTCTTCGACTACCATCTAGTTTAGACTTAGTATTAATAGATTGTTATTACGTGCCTATAGCAAGCAGAAATTTGATTTCTGTTTCATGCCTAACACTAGAAGACTATGTAATTAGTTTTCTTAAGGACCATTATGACATTCTTTATGAAAGAAATAAAATTACAAGTGGTTTCCTTATTAACGGTCTTTACCAATTACATATTGATGTATCTATTTTTAATATCGAGCAAAATGTGAATGCCATGAAACAACCTAGGGATAGTCCTAATGATAGGTATCTATGGCACCTAAGACTAGGTCATATAGCAGAAGATCGGGTAAACAAATTGAAGAAAATCGGACTATTGAGTCCATTGACTTTTGAGTTATATCCAATTTGTGAATCTTGTCTTCATGGCAAAATGACTAATCTTCCTTTTGTAGGGCATGGGAAAAGGGCCATGGATCTTCTTGCCTTAGTATATACTGATGTGTGCGGTCTATTTGATATGTCGGCTAGAGGTAATTTTGTCTACTTTATAATCTTTATTGATGATTTATCTAGGTATAGGTATGTGTATCTTATGAGACACAAGTCTGAAGCTTTTGAAATGTTCAAAGAATTCAGACATGAAGTAGAAAAGCAAACTGAAAAACCCATTAAGATTCTCTGATAAGATCGAGGAGGTAAATACCTTAGTCGAAAATTCCTGAACTATCTCAAGATTAATGGCATAGTCTCTCAATGGACTCCATCTAGAACACCTCAACTCAATGAGATTTTAGAATAGAGGAATTGGATCCTATTAGATATGATCCGATCTGTGATAAGCTTCTCAGACCTTCCTGATTTTCTTTGGAAATACAGTTTGTTAACTATAATATGCTTACTGAATAGGGTTCCTTCTAAAACCATTCCTACCACACAGTATGAGATATGGCATGGTAAGAATCAAGTCCGAGTTATCTCAAAATTTGGGGTTGTCCGGCTCATATGAAAAGACAACAAGCGGACAAGTTAGATTTTAGGTTCTTTAGAGTTCAATTTATAGGATATCCTAAAGAGTTAGTAGGATATTATTTCAACATTCTAGAAGATCACAATGTGATTGTGAGTGGACATGCCATCTTTCTTGAAAAGTAGTTTATTCAAGATAGCGGCATTGGAAAGCAAATCAAGCTTGAGGAGAAAGTCTCACAAGAGTAACGAGCTAAGGACCAAAAGGAACCAAATCAGGTTGAGCCAATACAATCACTACCTCCTCCACCTCGTAGATCGAAAAAGGTTTCCCAACCCCCTGAGAGATACTTAGGTACCATTTTAGACAAAGTAGAGAAAATGTTCCTCCTAGGTAATGGAGTTCATGGTGATGATCCCAAAATCTATAATAAGACGATATCAGATATCGACTTTGAGAAATGGTTAGAGGCAATGAAGTCAGAAATTGACTCAATGCACTTAAACCAAGTCTAGACCTTGGTAGATCCACCAGAAGGTATAATACCTATTGGATGCAAATGGATCTACAAGAGAAATATTGCTGCGGATGGAAATATGGAGACATTCAAAGCTAGATTAGTGGCAAAAGATTATAATCAGTGCGAAGGCATTGACTATTAGGATACCTTTTCGCCAGTAGCTATACTAAAATCCATTCATATATTGGTTTCTATTGCAGCCTATTTCGATTATGAAATGTGGCAAAAGGATGTGAAAACGATGTTCTTAAATGGATACCTTGAGAAAGATATCTATATGGAATAGCTGCTAGGTTTCACATCTAGTGATGCTGATCATAAGGTATGCAAGCTGCAAAGGTCCATATATGGACTTAAGCAAGATCCTAGAGCTGGAATACTCATTTTAATGATGTGATCAAATTGTTTGGTTTCATCAAGAATGAGGAGAAACTATGTGTCTTCAAAAAGGTCAGTGGAAGTGCTGTTGTCTTTCTCGTATTGTACGTGGATGATATCCTCCTTATTGGGAATGATATTCCCATGTTGACCACAGTTAAAATGTGGTTATCCAAAGAGTTCTCCATGAAAGACCTAGGAGAAGCATCCTATATTCTAGGAATTAAGGTCTATAGAGATAGACCGAATAGGATGCTAGGACTTTCATAAAAAATGTACATAGAGGAAGTGCTAAAGTGGTTTAGCATCGAAAACACTAAAACGGGTTTGGTACCCTTCAGACATGGCATTCATCTTTCCAAGAAGATGTGTCCTAGCACACCTGAGGAAATAGAATGCATGAGCATGATCCCTTATGCTTCAGTAATTGGGAAACTCATGTATGCCATGTTATGTACACGACCTGATATAGCCCATGCTATGAGTGTCATAAGTAGATATCAGTCGAATCCAGGTGAAGAACACTGGACTTCTATGAAATGTATCCTTAAGTACTTGAGAAGAACTAAGGATATATTGTTAGTTTTTAGTAATGGAGAACTCCAAGTCCAAAGGTATGCAGACTCAAATTTTATGTCCGATGTAGATGATCAAAAGTCGACATCTAGGAGCCTGTTTGTGTGTAATGATGGTGCTGTCAGTTGGAAGAGTTCCAAGTAGATAGTGATAGCAGATTCCACCATGGAAGCAGAATACGTCGCTGCATCAGAAGCTACGAAGGAGGTATTCTGGTACAAAAAGTTAACCACAGAGATTGGAGTGATGCCATCAGATGCTATTCTTCTATACTGCGATAATAATGGAGCCGTAGCCCTTTCTAAGGAGCCAAGGTCTCACCAGAAATCCAAGCACATCGAGCGGCGATATCACCTCTTTTGAGATTATCTCGAGAAGGATTACGTCGATGTCAAGAGAGTCGACTTCGTAGATAATACGGTGGACCCACTCACAAAGCCATTGGACCAACAGAAGATCAAAGCCCACTATGAAAAGATGGGACTTAGATTTATAGCCAACTGGCTTTTGGTCAAGTGGGAGTTTGTTAGATGTGTGTGCCCTAAAAGCCAAAATTGGCTGACACTTTTGTACACTTCTAATGATAAAATTATAATTTTGACTATAAATAATAAAATGGATTATTTTCTATCACAATGTGTATTTAGTGTCTATGATACATTCCTTGAGTTAATGGTAATAATAATTCTTATTTTTAAGAGTTAAAAATTTAAGACATGAATTTTCATCATTAACTCATAAAATGCTTCCGACCGTAGGATCATCATGAGAATGGTGATTGATCTGAAAGGTTGGTGTACATCGCTTCTTTATAGTAGATGAGTCTTGAGTCTATGGTGTAGAGACACTGGAGCGAGAGTATAGGTACTCATTAGAGAACGAGGGCACTGAGTGTGACCACCTCAAGCAGTCATAAGAAAGTCTAACTTCTCATCGATGACTGGGTCGAAGCTGCGGTGGTGTCTGGTTTTTTGACCTGAGGTGTATTGATAGTTCACCTTGAGGGTGTTATAGTTTGACTACACTATGACTCGATCTCCTAGCCATTTGGAACCCTAAGGTATATATTGGCTATAGCATGTTCATTGTAGGAATTGGATTGCACCAAAAGGAAATCTATCTACCTCGACAGATGAGGAGCAGCCCTATGATGATCATAAGAATCAAGTCCATAAGCCCATGGCCATGGTAGAGTGAAATAACAGAATGAGTTCTATTAAGGTTTTCACATCGGACTTGAATCCAATAATTAAATCATATGACAGAAATTAGGATTTGACGAGTTCACCTTAACCCTAATCTGATCGGGGTTCAAGATAGAAGAACTTAATCACACATGTAACTGCACTAAGAGGTTCATTCTCAATTCTGATGGCTTGCCACCATATACTACTAGGTGTCACTGGTAGATTTTGGGAGCAATTAGAATGATTTGGATGGTCGATCATTCTAGTTGTCTGAATCAGAAAAGTTCTGATCCATCGAAAGGTGTTTCGATGATGTCGATGATAGAGATCGCGATATATCCTATTACCATATAGAATTGAACCTAACTAGATCACACAAACAAGAGTTTGGATTTAGATATCATCAATTAGACTAATCCAGTTTAATTGATTTGAATTAGATTCAATTAAGATTAAGAAAATCGTGCTAGCACATGATTAAGCCTAATGTTCTCCTTCTACAATCATTAAAAGTTGTCTCGACTGAGCCAAATGTATTTGTGCTCACTCAGGTACCTTTACTTGGTCTGACTAGAGCTTGTCCAGTTTAGAAAAAGGTTTTCTTAATTTATGAGATAAATTTGAGACAACACCTACCATTCTTCATCATCTGCTAATTCTTATCTTTTGACTTTGGTCAAATGTTGACCTTTGACACCTACACATCTGCCCATGTGTCATGCACCCATAGGAGATTAGATAGGAGCTTGTCCCCTTATTAGAAATTGAAAAGGAGGGGGCGCACACCTAGGAGGCATGCACCCAAGGATAGGGACACCTGGAGTCCTATACAGATGGGACTCCAGATTGCTTCTTGGAATCAAATTAAGTGGCACCAAGGAACTCTGCTTTGACCAGTCTTGGCACCACCTAAAGGTATTGGAGAGGGGCCCTCATCTAATTAGATTTAGATCTGATTGCATGAAGAGACATGATTGGCCGGGATGATGTGGCACTGCATGGCGTAGCAGGGTCTATAAAAACCCTATTTGCGCCTAGCTTTTAAGAGGTTCTCCCTTAGCCTATGCCATATTGCTCTCTCCCTCTCTCCTCCACTTCTACCTCTGATCCCCTCTCTCCTCTCCATGCTCAAGAGGTTTTAGGCTCCAGTTTGGTGCGATCCAGGCAAGAGAAAGGCGACAAGAAAGGAAGAAGGCAGCACTACTGTAAGAGACGACATCAGATCTTCAAAAGCTATTTTGAAGACCTTAAAGATCAGATCTAGATCTGATCTTTGGAGGATAGATTGAGAAGGAGGAGATATCCAAATCCTACCTGAGTGGATACCGATGGAGGCCAGACGATTGCGTGGCTGCATCCAGAACCTCAGGCAATCAGTAGGATCGTCACAGGATAATTAGATTACCCAAGAATAAGATATAAATTAAATCTAATTTAATTTATTTTTATTTTATTTTATTAGATCTATAAAATTAGATCTGAAAAGTATCAGATTTGATTTAGATCTAAGAGAAAAATTTTTAAAATATTCTTTTTGATCAAATCAGATCTGAACGAACCTGATCCGAGAAATAGGTGTTTTCCTTCAGATCATATAGTAGAAGATAGAGTTAACAAATTAAAGAAAATTGGACTATTGAGTCCGTTGACTTTTGAGTCATATCCAATTTATGAATCATGTCTTCATGACAAAATGACTAAGCTTTCTTCTGTAGGACATGAGGAAAGGGCCACGGATCACTTGCCCTAGTACATACTGATGTGTGCGGCCCATTTGATGTATCGGCCAGAGGCAACTTTGATTACTTTATAACCTTTACCGATGATTTATCTCGATATGGATACGTGTATCTTATGAGACACAAGTCTGAAGCCTTTAAAAAGTTTAAAAAATTCAAACATGAAGTCAAAAAGCAAACTGAAAAGTCCATTAAGGTTCTTCGATCAGATCGAGGAGGTGAATACCTTAGTCAAAAATTCTTGGACTATCTCAAGCAAAATGGCATAGTCTCTCAATGGACTCCACTTGGAATACCTCAACTCAATGGGATTTTGGAATGAAGGAATCGAACCCTATTAGATATGGTCCGATCCATGATGAGCTTCATAAACCTTCCTAATTTTTTTGGGGGACATAGTCTGTTAACTGCTATATATTTACTGAATAGGGTTTCCTCTAAAACCATTTATACCACACTATATGAGATATGGTATGGTAAGAAATCAAGTCTGAGTCATCTCAGAATTTAGGATTGTCTGGCTCATATCCAAAGACAACAAGCGAACTAGTTAGAGTATAGGTCCTTTAGAGCTCGATTTATAAGATATCCTAAAGAGTCATTAGATATTATTTCTATGTTCCAGAAGATCACAATATGATTATGAGTTGGCATGCCATCTTTTCTAAAAAATAGTTTATTCAAGATGGCGGCATTGGAAAGCAGATCAAGCTCGAGGAGAAAGTCTCATAATAGCAACAAGCTAAGGACCTTATGGAATCAAATCAGGTTGAGCCAATACAATCATTACCACCTCCACCTCGTAGATCGAAAAAGATTTTTCGTCCCCCTGAGAGGTACTTAGGTACCATTTCAAAGAAACTAGAGGAAATGTTCCTCGTAGGTAGTGGGATTCATGGTGATCCCAAAATCTATGATGAGGCGATATCAGATATTGACTCCGAGAAGTGGTTGGAGGCAATGAAGTCAGAAATTGACTCGATGCACTAAAATCAAGTCTAGATCTCGGTAGATCCACCAAAAGGTATAGTACCTATTGGGTGTAAATGGATCTACAAGAGAAAGATTGGTGCAGATGAGAATGTAGAGACATTCAAAGCTAGATTAGTGGCAAAAGGATAAAGTCAATGTGAAGGCATTGACTATTAAGATACCTTTTCACCAGTAGCTATGCTAAAATCCATCCGCACATTGCTCACTATTGTAGCTTATTCCGATTATGAAATATGGCAAATGGATGTGAAAACAATGTTCTTAATTGGATACCTTGAGGAAGATATCTATATAGAATAGCAGCTAGGTTTCACATCCAGTGATGCTGATCATAAAGTATGCAAGCTATAAAGGTCCATATATGGACTTAAGCAAGCATCTCGGAGTTGGAATACTCATTTTAATGATGTGATCAAATTATTTGGTTTCATCAAAAATGAGAAAGAACCATGTATTTTCAAAAAGGTCAATGGGAGCGCTATTGTCTTTCTTGTACCGTACATGGATGATATCCTCCTTGGGAATGATATTCTCATGTTGACTACAGTTAAAATGTAGTTATCTAAAGAATTCTCCATGAAAGACCTAGGAGAAGCATCCTTAATTCTAGAAATTAAGGTCTATAGAGATAGACCGAATAGAATGCTAGGTCTTGTACAGAAGATGTACATAGAGGAAGTGCTAAAGAGGTTTAGCATGGAAAACTCCAAGAAGGGATTAGTACCCTTCAGACATAGCATTCATCTCTCCAAAAAACTGTATCCTAACACACCAAAGGAGATTGAACACATGAGCAAGATCCCTTATGCTTCAGCAATAGAGAGCCTTATGTATGCCATGTTATGTACACGACCTGATATAGCCCATGCTGTGAGTGTCACGAGCAGATATCAGTCGAATCTAGGTGAAGAATACTGGACTTCTATGAAATGTATCCTTAAGTACTTGAGAAGAACTAAGGATATGTTATTGGTTTTTGGTAATGGAGAACTCCAAGTCCAGGGGTATACAGACTTGAATTTTATGTCCAATATAGATAATCGAAAGTTGACATCTGGGAGTCTGTTTGTGTGTAACGATAGAGTTGTCAATTGAAAGAGTTTCAAGTAGATAGTGATAGCAGATTCCACCATGAAAGTAGAATACATCGCTGCATCAGAAGCTACGAAGGTGGCATTCTAGTATAAAAAATTCACCATAGAGATCAGAGTGATGCCATCGGATGCCATTTCTCTATATAGGGACAACAATGGTGCCATAGTCCTTGCTAAGGAGCCGAGGTCTCACCAAAAATTCAAGCACATCGAACGATGATATCACCTAATGCGCGATTACCTTGAGAAAGATTACATCGAAGTCAAGAGAGTAGATTCTACAAATAATGTGGCAGACCCACTCACAAAGCTGTTGGACCAGCAGAAGATTGAAGTCCACCTTGAGAAGATGGGACTTAGATTTGCAGCCAAATGGCTTTAGGTCAAGTGGGAGTTTGTTAGATATGTGTGCCATAGAAGCCAGATTGGCTGATACTTATAATACACTTCTAAGGGCAAAATTATAATTTTGACTATAAATAATAAAATTAATTATTTTCTATCATAGTGTGTATTTGAAAGTATCTGTGATACATCCCTTGAGTTAATGGTAATGATAGTTCATATTTTCAAGAGTTGAAAATTTAAGAGATGAATTTTCATTATTAACTCATAAAATGCTTTCGATCGTAGGATCATCATGAGGATGGTGATTGATCTGGAAGGTTGGTGTACGATTGCTTCATTAGGATAGATGAGTCTTGAGTCTATGGTGTAGAGACATCGGAGTGAGAGTACAGGTACTCATTAGAGAACGAGGGCACTAAGCATGACCACCCCAAGCAGTCATTAGAAAGTCTATCTTCTCATCAATGACTGGCTCAAAGCTGCAGTGGTGTGTCCGGTTCTTTGATCTGAGGTGCATCGATAGTTCACCTTAAAGGTGTTATAGTTTGACTACACCATAACTCATTCTCCTAGCCATTCGGAATCCTGAGGTATATGTTGGCTATAGCATGTTCATTGTAGGAATTGAATTGCACCAATAGGAGATTTATCTACCTCAGTAGATGAGGAGCAGCCCTATGATGATCATGAGGATCAAGTCCATAAGCCCATGGCCTTGGTAGAGTGAAATAATACAAAGAGTTTCTATTAGGATTTTCACATTGGACTCAAATCAAATGATTAATTCATGTGATGGATATTAGGGTTTGACGAGATCACCTTAACCCTAATCCGATCGAGGCTCAAGATAGAGGAACTTAATCACACAAGTAACTACACCGAGGGGTTTGCTTTCAGCTCTGATGGATTGCTACCATATGCTGCTAGGTGTCACTGGTGGATTTTGGGAGCAATTAGAATGATTTGGATGATCGATCATACTAGTTGTTTGAATTAGAAAAGTTCTGATCTATCGAAAGGTATTTCGATGATGTCGATGATAGAGATCACGACATATCCCATTATCATACGAAACTGAACCTAACTGGATAATACAAACAAGGGTTTGGGTCTAGATATCATCAATTAGACTAACCCAATTCAATTGATTTGAATAAGATTCAATTAGGTTTAAGGAAATCATGCTAGCACACGATTGAGCCTAATGTTCTCCTTTAACAATTATTAAAACTTATCTCGACTGAGCCAAATATAATTAGACTTACTCAAAAACCTTTATTTGGTCTGACTGGAGCTTGTCCAGGTCAGAAAAGGGTTGTCTGAATTTATGAGATAAATTTGAGATAATACCTGCCATTTTTCGTCACCTGCTAAATCTTGTCTTTGGACTTTGGTCAAATATTGATCTTTGACATTTAGACATCTGCCCATATGTCATGCACCCATAAGAGAGAACTTTGACCCTTATCCCCTTGCTAAAAAGTAGACAGACAAAGGTTGCATGCCTTGGGAGGCGTGCACCCCATGTGGATAAGGATTAGAGTCCCATATAGACGGGACTCCAATTGCTTCAGGGAATCAACCTAGATGGTGCCAAGGAGTCCTATTTGACCAATCTTGGTGCCATCTAAAGAGAGTTTTGAGGGACTCTAATTTCATTAGATGAGATGATGTCATCCTATCAATTAGATTTAGATCTGATTGCATAAAATGCCATGATTGGTTGGGATGATGTGGCATTGCGTGGCGCAGTAAGGTCTATAAAAACCTTGTTTGTGCCTAGATTAAGAGAGCTTCTACCTTAGCCTACACCACATAGCCCCTCTCCCTCTTTCTCCATGCCACCCACTGGTCCTTTCTCTCCTCTCCATGCCCAAGAGGATTTGGGCATGAGTTAGGTGCGATCCAAGCAAGTGAAAGGCAACAGGAAAGGAAGAAGACAGCACTGCTGTAAGAGACAATAACTGATCTTCAAAAGTTATTTTGAAGATCTTCAAGATCAATTCCAGATCTAATATTTGGAGGATAGATTGAGAAGGAGAAGATCTCCAGATCCTGTCCAAGTGGATACCAATAGAGTCCAGGCATTTGCGTAGCTACATCCAAAACCTCAGACAAACATCGGGATCATCACAGGATAATAGGATTACCCATAACAAAGGTATAATTAAATTAGATTTAATTTTATTTTATTTTATTTTTATCAGATCAATAAGATCATATATGAAGAATCTCATATCTGATTAGGATCTTAGAGAAAAATTTTTAAAATATTCCTCTTGATTCAATCAGATCTGAACGAATTTGACTCAGAAAAACATGATTTTTTCCTTCATCATCTTGTGCATTAAAGCTTCAAATTTGCTCTTCAAAGGAGTTTGTTTTTAGTTTTAAAATTTTGCAATTTTGAAATCATTATTTTTCAAGTTTCAAAGGACTGAAACTTAGGGGATAGGCTCATCCAAGCCCTGAATTGTATTTGTACAAGCCTAGGAGTGGCTTAGGATTTGGTTTTGATTGGTTAGCCTGCAAAATTAGCTGAGTTTTGATTGTGAGCCCTATAAAAACAATCTTACTATAATGATGGAGATTATAGTGAAATTCTCAAGTAGAGTGCTTGAGGAGTGGACGTAGGTGTTGGATTTGATATCGAACTACTATAAAAACTTAGTGGCTTTGTGTGTGTGATTATTTTCTTTAGTTGCTATTATTTTCTGCATATTTAAATCACTGTATTTCCAGCATATCAATATTCAAATTCTGCATAAATACTTAGTAATCCAAAAAGCTTTTGAAAAACTCAATTCACCCCCTCCCCTCTTGGGTTGTTCTTCTAGATAACAAGTGGTATCAGAGCAGGTGCTCTCATATTCTTTGTTGTTCATTTGATTTAGAGTAATTGATCAAAATGACAATCCAATTGAATGTCTCCCTAATGGAAGGGCAGTCCACAAATAGGCCTCCTTTGTTTAATGGTTCTAACTACACATATTAGAAGGCACGCATGCGTATATTCATTCAAGCACTTGATTATGACCTATGGAGTGTCATAATCAATGGAGCACACACACTCACAATTAGCATTGAGGGTAACATAATCCCTAAACCTGAAAGAGAATGGGATGAAAATGATAAGAAGTTGGCTCAATTGAACGCTAAAGCAATGAATGTGCTTTATTGCTCACTTGATGCTAATAAATTCAATCAAATTTCTACTTGTATTTCACCAAAAAAAATATGGGATAGACATGAGGTTACCCATGAGGGTACTAATCAAGTAAAAAAATCTAAAATAAATATGTTAGTGCATAAGTATGAACTTTTCAAAATGGAATCAACTGAAAGCATTACCAAAATATTTATTCAATTTACTGATATTATAAATGGACTTAAACGCTTAGGAAAATTATACACTAACAGTGAATTTGTGAGAAAAATCCTTAGGTCTCTTTCTCGAGCTTGGAAGGCAAAGGTGATGGCTATACAAGAAGCTAAGGACCTCAACACCTTGCCCCATGAAGAGTTTCTTGGTTCTCTCAGGACACATGAGTTTACCATGAAGCAAAATATGGAGGATGAAGTCAAGAAAAAGAAAACTATGACCCTCAAGTCGATAGCAAAGGAAGAAGATGAAGAAAGTGAAAATTTTGAGGAAGGAGATGATGATGAAGAAATGGCTCTCATAACCAAAAAAATTAGAAGATTTATAAGAAAGAAAAGATCAAACTTCAAGAGATGACCCTTCTCCAAAGGTGAAGCTAGTAAGGATCGAGAGAAAGACAAAGATAAGGAGCAGCCTACATGTTTTGAATGCAAGAAATTGGATCATTTCAAGGTAGATTGCCCTTTATTGAAGAAGTCCTCTAAGAAAGTAAAGAAGAAAGCAATGATGGCAACATGGAGTGATAGTGAAGATTCAAGTTCAGATGAAGAGGGACAAGAAATAGTTAATTTTTGTCTCATGGCTTAAGAGGATGAGGTAACTTTTGATACTCAACCTGAATTTTCATTTGATGAATTGTAAGAAGCATTTTATGAATTGTATGATGATCTTAAAATGTTAATCCTAAAAAATAAATATCTAAAATCAATCAATCAAAATCTAATCAAGAAAAAAGAAAAAATATTGAGAGAAAAAGAGCTTATTTCTGCAGAAAATCAGAACCTAAAGAAAGAATTTGAAAAATATAAATCCATAGTTGATAAGTTTACATTATGTTCTGAAAAACTGCAGTTATTACTTAATAATCAAAAAGCTGTCTTTAACAAAGTAGGAATTGGCTTTAGAACTCAAAAGAAATAAAAATTTCTAAAGAACTTCTTTGTAAATGATACATCTTCGACTTCACAAAAATCAATCTATTTTTGCTGTGGAAAAATGGGACATAAATCCTATGTTCGCAATTTCAGAAAAATAAAGAATAGTCCAAATGTTAAGAAAGTATGGGTTCCCAAAGGAACCATGGTCACTAACCCTAAAGAACCTAAGATGACTTGGGTACCTAAAACCCCCACTTGATTTTTGATTGCAGGTGTGTCTTGCAGCCGATAGAAAGAAAGAGAAATGGTATCTAGACAGTGGCTGCTCAAGATACATGATAGGTGAGAAGGAGCATTTTATTACTCTTGAGACTAAGGAAGGAGAAATTGTGACCTTTGGTGATAATGGCAAAGGACACTGATAAACATATAAAATATATGTATAAAAGTATTAATTTATTAAATTAATTTATCTTTATTCTTAAGAATTGATATTTTTATTTTATCTTTTATATAAATAAAGATCATGGATAAAAAGAGCTTGATTTATGGGTCGCAATGAAATAAATTTGAAATGAATTGGACTTAAAATGGGCCCAGAATGGAGTTTTGAAGGAAAAATAAAGAAAAAATAGAAAAAAATATAAAAAGCCCAAAAATTTGGCCCATCAGGCTCGCCGGTGCACGGTAGACCGACTAGCCAGTCCATGGTTCCTATCGCAAACCAACCAGCTTAGCAGGAGGATCCAATCAGCAGCAACCACGTGGCAGACCAAAACCCTTAAAGAATTTTTAGGAAAATGTCACAGTTCATAGGGGCATATATGTCATTTCGTATCGACATGGCACGCAGCGATTGACGGAGGTCTTTTGTGTGCCTGATCCATGCGGTCTATAGCGACAGGAGATGCGTGATTGGACGGTCCTTGTTCCTTTTGGTGGAGGTCCAACAACTAGCATCAAATCCTGCTTTGATTCGAATGATACCCTACCGATATTGCGCAATCGGACGGCCAGGAAGTGAGTTGATCAAGATCTAATGGCTAGAATTCATCTCCGACTTGATTAAGGAAGATCCAACGCCACTCAATGGTGTAAATTCAATCTTAAGCTCGACCTAACAGCTGAAAATTAATTTGAGCCCTATTTAAGCTACAGAAGTCTGATTTTTGTCAAATTTGGACCATTAAGACCCGATCTGATGACAAAAAACTATTCCATGGAGCAAAATCCAATCTAGATTTGATTTTTTTAGTTTTTCTCTGATTTTAATCTAATTTCTCTCCTTTTCTCTCTATAAAAACCTCCCTAAAGCCAAACCAATGAGATATAACCCTCCCCCTTGGGGGAATAAGTCTTCTAAGCCCTTCCAAACCCCTCTAAAGCTCTTCAAAGCCTCTCTTTCGTCACCTAAACATCTAGTAAGCTCTCTTTCTCTAATTTTCTCACTTAAGCTCTTCTTTCCTCCTTTCTTCTTTCTTTCTTCAACAGACTACCAAAGCCTACATCTTCACCAAAGTTCCTCTCTACATCGGATTCTTGCAACTAGCTGCAGCTCGGGTTCTTCAGCAAGATTTCAGGATGAAGATTTCAGTAAGAAGCTCTCCGATGTCTGACTGATCCTCTCTTTCTCAGAAGATCATTATGATCTTATTTTGACGGTATTTTCTATTTTTCATCTTTTGTATTTCTTTTTAATTTGTAATAAAGACTATTTTAGTTATAATATTTTTATGTCTTTATTTTCTTACAATTAATTTGGAATAGTTTATTACTCTTGGGATAAGCCGTGATCTACAGATACAGTTCATACTCTTGGAATAAATTATATTTAGGTTAATTTTTTTTATATCTAAATTAATTTAGTCTAGCCTATAACTTTAAGGAATAGGCTGTGATCCAAGGATACGGGCCGTACTCTTTAAGATAAGTTATATCTTTATTGATTAGATATCAATTAAAGCATATTAAAAAGAATACGAACTATCAAATAAATGACCAATTGAGATCCTAAGAATTCATCTCCATACCTGCAACTTCTCTTTAATTAATTTGCTATTTAATTTGCTTTCTTAATTAATTTAAGTAGCCTTTTTAATTAATCAACTTTTAATTAATCCTAAGCACATTTAATTTATAATTTAAATGCAATAAACATGATTTCTATGGATTTGACCCTGATTCATCCTATCTATATAGTTCGAGTTAGGTTTATTTTTGACTGCCCACGATAGTAATCAAATTTTGGCACTATTGCTGAAGATCATGATTTAGTTACTTTAAATAATTAAAAAAAATAATTAAAAAAAATTAAAAATTTAAAAAAATATATAAATAAATTTAAAATTTTAAAAAATTAAAATTAATATATATATATATATATATATATTTCATTGACACCTCATAAACTTTTTAAGGTTTAGAGACTTAATCACAAAACCTAATAAGTGAAATTAAATAATTTAAATTTGATTGTTATAATTTACTTGGACATCTTGACTTTTTGCATCTCATCTTCATAAGATACTTTAAGGGCACTAAACCTAATTAAATAAGATAAGATGGGGATTTGATCATCCTTCCTTAGCCTAAAAACCACAAACTTACATATTGCGTTATCCCAAACTCTAATTCTTAAAATCAATTAGACGTTGGCCCCTAAGAACATCCGAGCTTATTAGGATAAGAAATCCTAAAAGTTGGATCGGATTAGGATTAGTCAATTCAATTATTGTCTAAGGCAAGTGGTTCAGAGATCACATCCCGAAGGAAGGTGGTTACTTAATTAGTTCCGTTAGCTTACCTGGTCAAGCACAATTGGTATCTAAAGCAAGTAACGGGGGGACTCCCACCAATCTTACACTTACCTGACCAGTTGATTGGCTGATTCTTTACTTGGAGGGCTTGAAGGAGACCTTGGCAATTAGGAGCTGTCTAGATCTATGCTAACCCTTAGCTAGGATTGATTGCATAACTTGATTGCTAACCCACAAATATCAAATCTAATTAAACTCTTCGCATCTAACTCTTAGTTTTAGTATCCTATAGGCCCTCAGCTTTAGAATCTCTTTCCTCTCTTTTTATTTTTTTAAAAAATTTAAAAAATTCTAAAAAAATTAATATTTTTCTATGTCAGCTCTAAAGGTATAACTGTGGGGCATTCACTTGGACATTATTCATCACTACCTAAAATCCAATCCTTAGATCCTGAAATTAAACAAATCCTTAGAGCTGACAAACCTAGAATTATGGCTGCATCCTTTCATCAATTAGAGGAATACTTTACCCCTTCTTCTTATACCTATGATCCCTATACACCCATGTATGAACCTAATAGTGGTGGAATCTATGAGGTTGAAAACTATATAGATATCCATAATAAGGTAGGTAAGCTATCCCAGAAACTTGACTATCTATTGAATATGAGACACTCTCCTACCTCATCCTTGCATGTATGTAACATATGTTTAAGTTTCAACCACCTGGTTAGTGAATGTCTAGCTGCATATCGATCTTAAGAAATTGTACAAGACAAGACTTACCCAACCCCAACTTAGACCAATTATTATAACCCTTACTCAAACACCTATAGTCTAGGTTGGAAAAAACTATTCAAATTTTTATGAGACATCATAACCAGCAACTATTTATGAACCCGGTTATCTGAAGAAAACTTATATGGCATACCAATATCAAAATGTTCAGCAACCCTCTTCAAGTGCCTATAGTTCAACATTTAAAGAGAATATTTTACACATGTTAGAAACTCATACTCAATCTATAGCCAAAAATAGAAACCCAACTTAGTCAGCTTACTACTACACTCAATAGTTGGAAGGAGGAAGAATTATCTGGTTAGCCCATAAAGCAATATATAACTGAGAGCTTCAATGTGCATGAAATCCTAATAGAACAACCTAATATACAAACTAAAAACTATTTTGAGGTGGATGTACCTAAAGATGAAATAAAGAAAGCTATCCCTAGAATTATTTCTCAAAACCCAGTGCATACACGTTTAGATCCTTTTGGGATAGACGATTTTAATATAGATGAGTGTGCTGAAAAAATGAATGCACTATTAGAGCCACCCAATTTTAGCACCACTATCCTAGGGGTTGAGAAATATGAAATAACATCGGCTCCAATAGCTTCTCCTCTAGAATCACCACCTCCTTCAGAACTGAATCCTTCCTTGGTCACATCTAGGTACGCATGTTCAAAACCAATTGACATCCTTCCAGTACCCATTACATCAGCTGCAACCCTTACCCCAATAATTTAATTTATGAGCATATTAGAAAAATAAATAGAAGAAATTCTCAATAAATAAGGGTTTGTAAATGGGTTCATAAATTATTTTCTTAAAATTAGAAAAATAAAACTGACTAAAAATGGGATTGTGAGTCACTTTCTAAAGATTGGCGAGAAATTACTAAAATTTATAAATAATGGGATCGCAAGCCATCTTCCTGAGATTGGCAATCCAGAACTATTAAAATTTATCAATCCATTTTTTGATACTGGATAGGCAGAGTCGTCTAGTCTGGCTGAAGACCTTAAACTTAGCGCTTGTTGGAAGGCAACCCATCATTTTATTTTTTAGATTTTGAGTTTTTCAGTTTTATCTTTTTGTAGGAAACCAATAAAGATGATCGGCTTAAGTTGGGAGGAGCACATAAAAAATCCTATATGAACCTGATGGAATATTATGAACGATCTACAAAATAATAAATCAGGTGGTACCCCTCCTTGATAATTTTTTTTTTCTCTTGTTTCATTGAGGACAATGGAAATTAAGTTGGGGGGAGGATAACTAATTTTTAAAATTTATGAGTCCTCAAGTATGATTTGAAATAATTAGCTTTATATACCAAAACTTTATTTTGATTAAAAGTTAATTAGGCATCCTAATTAATGAATGATTAACGGTCTAGATAATTTTAGAGATACTGAGGAATAAAGTACTAAGAAAACTCAATAAATGGAAGGGTTTAGATCAGACCAAATTTTAAGAGTGATTCTAGAATCCTCTTCTTATTGATCTTAATGAAGAATCTACTTCATGAAAGTTGGATGGAAAGATCAAACGATGCAAAAGTATCCCTTCAAATTTATTTATTAAAAAAAAAATAAACACTAGTTTTTCACTGAGTAACCAGGCCTCTTCGCCTATGTAAGCATTATGGTTCGTTTAAAAAAGATAGGCAGTATGAATTAAAAAGAGGTTTAGCATTGTGTCATTGAGTAACCGGCCCTCTTCGCCTAAGTAAGCGTTGTGGTTCGCATCAAAAGATGGGGATGCAAAAATCTAAAAAAAAAAGTGGATAATAAGGAGACTAAATTGCAAGAATGATAATAAATCTTGCTCATATCAAGTTAGAAAATTTAGAGAGTAAAGTGAAAAGTTGGTGAAAGAAAAGCTCTAAAAATTTTGATGGCTAAGACTCAACCATTAACTGGGTCGAATTGGTAATCCGACGATGTACCTCTTTAATGGTCTGGCCAAGTATCAGCTACCGTTAAGAGTGTCTAAACTTAACTTTTAATTCAAGGTTAAGTCGGTATATATTGCTAATCTATCTACTTTACTCGAGGACAAGCAAAGTTCAAGTTGGGGGGTGTGATAAACACGTAAAATATATGTATAAAAGTATTAATTTATTAAATTAATTTATCTTTATTCTTAAGAGTTGATATTTTTATTTTATCTTTTATAGAAATAAAGATCAAGGATGACAAGAGCTCGATTTATGGGTCGCAACAAAATAAATTTAAAGCAAATCAAACTTAAAATGGACCCAGAATGGAGTTTTGAAGAAAAATAAAGAAATATGGAAAGAAAATAAAAAGCCCAAAAATTCAGCCCATTAGGCCCGTCGGTGCATGGTAGACCGATGATCGATCGACGATTCTTATCGCAAACCAGCCAGCTCAGCAGGAGGATCCAATCAGCAACCACCGCATGGCAGACCAAGTCCCTTAAAGGGTTTATAGGAAAATGTCGTGGTTCACAGAGGCATATATATCATTTCATATCGGCATGGCGCATAGTGATGGGCGGAGGTCTTCTGTGTGCCCGATCCGCATGGTCTACAGCTATAGGAGATGCGTGATCAGACAGTCCTTATTTTTTTCGGTGGAGATCCAATGGCTAGCATCAAATCCTGCTTTGATTCGAATAGTACCCAGCTAATATTGCACGATCGGATGGTTAGGAAGTAAGCCGGTCAAGATCCAATGGCCAAATTTCATCTTCGACTTGATTAAAGAAGATCCAGTGCCATCCAATGGTCCAAATTCAATCTTAAGCTCAATCGAATGGCTAAAAATTAATCTAAGCCCTATTTAGGCTATAGAAGTCCGATTTTGGTCAAATGTGGACCATTGAGACCCGATCTAATGGCAAAAAATTATTCTAGAGAGCAGAATCCAATCTAGACTTGATTTCTTTAGTTTTTCTTTGATTTTAACCCAATTTCTCTTCTTTTCTCTCTATAAAAACCTTCCTAAAGCCAAACCAACAAGACATAACCCTCTTCCTTGGGGGAATAAGTCTTCTAAGCCCTTCCAAATCCCTCTAAAGCTCTTCAAAGCCTCTGTTTCCTCACCTAAACAACCAGCAAGCTCTCTTTCTCTAATTCTTTTTCTCAAGCTCTTCTTTCTTCCTTCTTTCTTCTTTCTTTCTTCAACAGACCTCCAAAGCCTACATCTTCACCAAAGTTCCTCTCTACTTTGGATTCTTGCAACCAGCTGCTGCTCGGGTTCTTCAGCAAGGTTCCTGGATGAAGATTTTAACGAGAAGCTCCCCGATGTCTGACTGATCCTCACTTTCTCAAGAGATCATTGTGATCTTATTTTGATGATGTTTTTTATTTTTCATCTTTTATATTTCTTTTTAATTTGCATTAAAGACTATTTTAGTTATAATATTTTTATGTTTTTATTTTCTTGCAATTAATCTAGAATAGTTTATTACTCTTGGGATGAGCCATGATCTATAGGTACGATTCATGCTCTTAGAATAAATTATATTTAGGTTAATTCTTTTTTTTTATATCTAAATCAATTTAGACTAGTCTATAATTTAAAGGGATGGGCTGTGATCTAAGGGTACAGACTGTGCTCTCTAAGATAGGTTATATCTTTATTGATTAAATATCAATTAAAACATATTAAAAAGAACCAACTATCAAATAAGTGATCAATTGTTATCATGAGAATCCATCTCCATACCTACAACTCCTCTTTAATTAATTTGCTATTTAACTTGCTTTCTTAATTAATTTATGTAGCCTTTCTAATTAATCAACTTTTAATTAATCCTAATCACTTTTAATTTATAATTTAAATGCAATTAACACAATCTTGGTGGATTCAATCCTGATTCATCCTATCTATATAGTTTGAGTTAGATTTTATTTTTGACCGCCCATGACAACAATCTGAAACATCATCGATAGTAGTAAAATATGTATTACTCCTTCTACCTTTATAAATAATAGACTTCTAGTAGATGAATTAAAGCATAATTTATTGAGTATTAGTCAACTTTGTGGCAAAGGATTTAAAGATGTTTTTGAATCACTCATGTGCATTATCACTAATCCTATTGATAATAGCATAGCTCTTATTGGACATAGTCATGGCATTGTATGCTTAGTAGATTTAGATGACTCTTCCACTAAAAGAAACCAATGTTTAGCTGCAATGAATGCTAAGAATAATGAAAATAGTTGGCTATGGCATTGTAGACTAGGACATGCTAGCATGAATTTAATTTCTAAATTAATCAAAAGGGATCTTGTAAAAAGTTTGCCAAAACTTAATTTTAAGAAAAATAAAATATGTGACGCATGTCAATTAGGAAAGCAAACTAGAAGTATCTTCAAATCAAAAAATATTATTTCAACTTCTAGACCTCTTGAACTACTTCACATGGATTTATTTGGACCAACTAGAACCACAAGTCTAAGTGGTAAGAAATATGGACTGATAATTGCTGATGATTTTTTAAGATTTACTTGAGTTTTATTCTTAGCACAAAAGGATAAAGCATTTTCTGCATTTACCAAGTTTTTCAAGAAAGTTTCAAATGAAAAGAATCTCTCTATTTTTTGTATTAGAAGTGATCATGGAACGAAGTTTGAAAACCAATATTTTGAAACTTTTCATAATGAAATAAAAATTAAACATAATTTTTCTGCTCCTAGAATACCTCAACAAAATGGGGTTATTGAAAGGAAAAATAGAACCCTAGAGAAAATGGCCCAAACCATGTTGTGTGAAAGCCATCTTCTAAGATATTTTTGGGCTGAAGCTATCAATACAGTATGTTATGTTCTAAATAGAACATTAATAAGATTGATATTAAAGAAAACCCCTTATGAACTACGAAAAAATAGAAAACTAAATATTAGCTACTTTCATGTTTTCGGTTGCAAATACTTTGTTCTAAATAATGGCAAAGATAACATAGGCAAATTTGATGCAAAATCTAATGAAGGCATTTTCTTAGGATATTCCATCTCTAGCCAAGCATATAGGATCTTTAACAAACGTACACTAGTTATTGAAGAGTCTGTACATGTAGTGTTTGATGAAACTAACAATTTACCACCTAGAAAAGAGGATATGGCTGATGATGATGAAGAAATAATTGAGAAAGCAATGAAAGAAGTTACATTTAAGGAGCCAACAACTTAAGTTGACAAAGAAAAGAAAGAAGCTGAACATAAAGATGAAAACCATGATGATACTCAAGTTCAAAGCCTACCAAAGGAATGGAGGTATGCACTTGACCACCCCAAAGATCAAATTATTGATGATCCATCACAAGGGATAAGAACTCATTCATCTTTAAGAAATATCAATAACAATCTAGCCTTTGTATCTCAAATTAAACCTAAAACTATAGAAGAAGCTAAAAATGATCCAAACTGGATAAATGCAATGCATGAAGAATTAAATCAGTTTGAAAGAAACAAAGTTTGGACCTTAGTTAAAAGACCAAGTGATTATATAGTTATTGAAACTAAATGGATATTTAAAAATAAATTAGATGAAAATGAAATAATCACTAGAAATAAAGCTAGATTAGTGGCCAAAAGATATAATCAAGAGGAAGGTATTGATTTTGATGAAACCTTTGCTCCTGTTGCTAGATTAGAGGCAATTAGGTTACTACTTGCATTTGCATATTTCATGAACTTTAAAATATACCAAATGGATATTAAAAGTGCATTTTTGAATGGATACATAGCCAAAGAAGTTTATGTAGAACAACCATCTGGATTTGAAAGTCATGAATATCCTAATCATGTTTATAAACTACATAAGACACTCTATGGTTTAAAACAAGCCCCTAGAGCATGGTATAAACAACATAAGACACTCTATGTTTATAAACTACATAAGACACTCTATGGTTTGAAATAAGCCCCTAGAGCATGGTATGAAAGACTAAGAAAATTTTTAATTAAAAATGAGTTCTCTAGAGGACATATTGATAAAACTTTATTTCTAGAAAAGAAAAATAAGGACTTATTAGTAGTGCAAATTTGTGTAAATAATATTATTTTTGGTGCTACTAATGAAAGTTTTTGCCAAGAGTTTACCAAGCTTATGCAGGGAGAGTTCGAGATGAGCATAATGGATGAACAACTTCTTTCTCAGACTCTAGATCAAGCAAAGTGAAGAGGGGTGAAGGGAAAACCTAGTTTTTCAGGTCAGGTTCATTCAGATCTGATTGGATCAAGAGAGATATTTCAAAAATTTCTCTCTTAGATCCAGATTAGATTTGAGACTTTTTAGATCTGATATTATTGATCTAATAAATAAAAATAAAAGATAAATTAAATCTAAATTAATTTTACCTTGTAGCTGGTAATCAGATTATCCTGTGATGATCCTGATGTCATTCTAAGGTTCTAGATCTAGCCATGCAAATGCCTGGCCTCTACCGGTATCCACTCAGGCAGGATCTGGAGATCTTCTTCTTCTTTTTCACTTCTCCAAATATCAGATCTAGATTTGATTTGGAAGATCTTCAAAATTCCTTTTGAAGATCAGGTGTCGTCTCTCGCAGCAGTGCTGCCTTCTTTCTTTCTCGTCGCCTTTCTCTTGCTTGGATCGCACCAAACTGAAGCCCAAAAATTTTTGGGTATGAAAAGGAGAGAGAGGACCTGAAGATGGCATGGAGGAGAGAGAGGAGCAGTCTTGTGGCATGGGCAATAATCAAGGGATCTAAATCCTAGGTGCAGATAGGGTTTATATAGACCCTACGGTGCCATGCAGTGCCACATCATCCCAGCCAATCATGACCTTTTATGCAATCAAATCTAAATTTGATTGGTGGAATGATATCATCTGATCCAATCAGATGAGAGCCCCTCTAAATCATCCTTAGATGGCACCAAGACTGGTCAAACAAGTCTCTTTGGCACCACCCACTTTGATTCTATGAAGCAATTGGAGTCCCATTTGTATGGGACTCCAGACGCCATATCAATATGCACATGCCTCCCTAGGCATGCACCCTTTATCCTTCTACTTTTTAGTAGGTTGACTGATCCAAAAAAATTTTTCTATGGGTGCATGGCACATGGGCAGATGTCTAAATGTCAAAGGTCAACATTTGACCAAATGTTCGAAATAGGATTTAGCAGGTGATGAAAAATGGTAGGTGTTATCTCAAATTTATCTCATAAATTAAGATAACCCTTTTATGACTTGGACAAGTTCCAGTCAGACCAAATGAAGGTACCTGAGTGAGCCTAAACACATTTGGCTCAGTTGAGACAACTTTTAATGATAATTGAAGGAGAACATTAGGCTCAATCATGTGCTAGCACGATTTCCTTGAACCTAATTGAATCTAATTCAAATCAATTAAACTGGGTTAGTTCAATTAATAATATCCATATCAAAACCATTGTTTGTGTGATCCAGTTAGGTTCAATTTTGTATAGTAATGAGATATGTCTTAATCTCTATCATCGACATCATTGAAATACCTTCCGATGGATCAGAACTTTTCTGATTCAGACAATTAGTATGATTGATCATCTAAATCATTCTAATTGCTCTCAAAATCTTCTAGTGACACCTAGAAACATATAGTGGCAACCCATCAAAACTGAAAATGAACCTCTCGGTGCAGTTACTTGTGTGATTAAATTCTTCTATCTTGAGCTCCGACTGGATTAGAGTTAAGATAATCTCGTCAAACCCTAATATCCATCATATGATTAATCATTTGATTCAAGTCCAATGTGAAAATCTTAATAGAAACTCTTTCTATTATTTCACTTTGCCATGGCAATGGGCTTATGGACTTGATTCTCATGATCATCATAGGGCTACTCCTCATCTACCGAGGTAGATAGATTCTCTCTTGGTACAATCCAATTTCTACAATGAACATGCTATAGCCAACATACACCTCAGGATTTCAAATGGCAAGGAGACCGAGTTATGGTGTAGTCAAACTATAACACCCTTAAAGTGAACTGTCGATGCACCTCAGGTTAAAGAACTAGACACACAACTGCAACTTCGAGCCAGTCATTGACGAGAAGGTAGACTTTCTAATGACTGCTCGAGGTGGTCACGCTCAGTGCCCTCGTTCTCTAACGAGTACCTATACTCTCATTCTAGTGTCTTCTACACCATAGACTCATAGCTCATCTACTATAAAGAAGCGATTCTATACCAACCTTCTGGATCAATCACCATCTTCATGATGATCCTACGGTCAGGAGCATTTTATGAGTTAATAATGAAAATTCATATCTTAAATTTTTAACTCTTAAAAATATGAACTATCATTACCATTAACTCAAGGGATGTATCATAGACACTTTCAAATACACATTGTGATAGAAAATAATCTATTTTATTATTTATAATCAAAATTATAATTTTGCCCTTAGAAGTGTATAATAAGTGCCAGTCAATTCTTGATTCTAGGGCACTCGTATCTAACAAACTCCCACTTGACCTAAAGCTGATTGGCTACAAATCTAAGTTCCATCTTCTCAAGGTGGGCTTCGATCTTCTACTGGCCCAATGAATTTATAAGTGGGTCTGCCGCATTATTTGCAGAGTCAACTCTCTTTACCTTGACGTATCCTTTCTCGAGTTAATCACAAATGAGGTGGTATTGCCGCTCGATATGTTTGGATTTCTAGTGAGACCTCGGCTCCTTAGCAAGGGCTATGGCATCATTATTATCACAGTACAAAGGAATGGCATCTGATGGCATCACTCTAATCTCTATGGCAAACTTTTTGTACCAAAATACCTCCTTCGTAGCTTCTGATGCAGCAATGTATTCTGCTTCCATGATGGAATCTACTATTACTCTCTGTTTGGAATTCTTCCAACTGATAGCACCACCATTATACACAAATAGATTCCTAGATGTCGACTTTCAATCATCTATATCAGACATAAAATCTGAGTCTGTATACCCCTGGACTTAGAGTTCTCCATTACCAAAAATCAAGAATATATCCTTAGTTCTTCTTAAGTACTTAAGGATACGTTTCACAGAAGCCCAAAGTTCTTCATCTGGATTCGACTGATATCTGCTCGTGAGACTCACAGCATGAGCTACATCAAGTTGCATATATAATATGGCATACATGAGGCTCCTTATTGCAGAAGCATAAGGGATCTTGCTTATGCATTCTATCTCCTCAGGTGTGCTAGGGCACATCTTCTTGGAGAGATGAATGCCATGTCTGAAGGATACTAATCTCCTCTTGGAGTTTTCCATGCTAAACCTCTTTAGCACTTCCTCTATGTACATCTTCTGTGAAAGACCTAGCATCCTATTCGATCTATCTCTATAGACTTTGATTCTAAGAATGAATGATGCTTCTCCTAGATCTTTCATGGAGAATTCTTTAGATAACCACATTTTAACTATAGTCAACATAGGAATATCATTCCCAATAAGGAGGATATCATCCATGTACAGTACGAGGAAAATAATAGCGCTCCCACTGACCTTTTTGAATATACATATTTTTTTCTCATTCTTGATGAAATCAAATAATTTGATCACATCATTAAAACGAGTATTCCAACTTCGAGATGCTTGCTTAAGTCCATATATGGACCATTGTAGCTTGCATACTTTATGATCAGTATCACTGGATATAAAACCTAGCAGCTATTCCATATAGATATCTTCTTCAAGATATCCATTTAAGAATACCGTTTTTACGTTCATTTACCATATTTTATAATCAAAATAGACTGCAACAGCAAGCAATGTGCAAATGGATTTAAGCATGGTTATTAACGAAAAGATATCCTGATAGTCAATGCCTTCATACTGACTATAATCTTTTGCCACTAATCTAGCTTTGAATGTCTCTACATTCTCATCTACACCAATCATTCTCTTGTAGGTCAATTTACATCCAATAGGTACTATACCTTCTAGTGGATCTACCAAGTTTCAAACTTGATTTGAGTGCATCGAGTCAATTTTTGACTTCATTGCCTCTAACCATTTCTCAGAGTCGATATCTGATATTGCCTCATTATAGGTTTTGGGATCATCACCATGAGCTCCATTACCTACGAGGAATATTTTCTCTACTTTCTCTGAAATAATACCTAAGTACCTCTCAGGGGGATAGAAAACCCTTTTCGATCTTCGAGGTGGAGGAGGTAGTGACTATATTGGCTCAAACTGATTCGATTCCAAATGATCCTTATCTCTTTGCTCTTGGGAGACTTTCTCCTCTAGCTTGATCTACTTTCCAATGCCGTCATCTTGAATAAATTATTTTTTAAGAAAGATGGCATGTTGACTCACAATCACATTATGATCTTTTGGAACGTAGAAATAATATTCTAATGACTCTTTAGAATATCCTATAAATCGAGCTCTAAAGGACCTGAAGTCTAACTTGTCCGCTTATTGTCTTTTGATATGAGCCGGATAACCTCAAATTTTGAGATGACTCAAACTTGATTTTTTACCATGCCATATCTCATACGGTGTGGTAGGAACAGTTTTAGAAGAAACCCTATTTAGTAAATATATAGCAATTAACAAACTATGTCCCAAAAGAAAATCAGGAAGGTCTGTGAAGCTTATCATGGATCGGACCATATCTAATAGGGTCCGATTCCTTCATTCTGAAATCTCGTTGAGTTGAGATGTTTTAGGTGGAGTCCATTGAGAGACTATGCCATTTTTCTTGAGATAGTTCAGAAATTTCCAACTAAGGTATTCACCTCCTCGATCTGATCGATGAACCTTAATGGGTTTTTCAGTTTGCTTTTCTACTTCATGTCTGAATTCTTTAAACTTTTCAAAGGCTTCTGACTTGTGTCTCATAAGATACACATACCCATACCAAGACTAATCATCGATAAAGATTATGAAGTAGACAAACTTGTCTCTAGCCGGCACATCAAAAGGGCCGCACACATTAGTATGTACTAGGGAAAGTAAATCCATGGCCCTTTCCCCATGTCCAACAAAAGAAAATTTAGTCATTTTGCCATGAAGACATGATTTACAAATTGAATATGACTCGAAAGTCAATGGACTCAATAGCCCAATTTTCTTCAATTTGTTAGTCCTATCTTCTACTATATGACCTAATCTTAGGTGCAATAGATACCTATATTTTTGGACTATCCCTAGGTTGTTTCATGGCATTCACATTTTGCTCGATATTAAAGATAGATACATCAATATGTAACTGATAGAGACCGTTAATGAGAAAACCACTTGTAATTTTATTTTTTTCATAAAGAATATTACAATGGTCCTTAAGAAAACTAGTTGCATAGTCTTCTTGTGCTAAACATGAAACAGAATCAAATCCTATTTGCAGCAAGCACATAGTAACAATCTCTAAGTACTAAATCTAAACCAAATGGTAGTCGAAGAGGGTAGGTTCCCACAGCCACAGCAGCAACTCTTGCTCCATTTCCAATACATAGGATCATCTCACCATCCCTCAGCCTCCTACTATCCTCAAGATCCTACATGGAAGTGCATAAATGAGCATTAGAACCAGAGTCAAGCACCCAACTGCATGCAGAAGAAACTGTAAGGTTATACTCAATAACAAGCATACCTTCAGAAGAATCTGCCTCCTTCTTATTCTTTAGGATGGCCAGGTATGTAGGGCAGTTCCACTTTCAATGGCCATCAGTGTTGCAATGGAAACACTTTCCTTTATCAGCGGCCTTCTTCTTCATCTCTGCTTTCTTTTTCTTTCCTTTTTCCACCTTTTGCTTTTTCACCCACTTCTTCTTCTTTCTAAAAGATTTACTCTTGGAAGAAGTTCATTTCATAGCAAATACTGAACCTTTAGAATCTTTCATTGAAAGCTTAATACTAACCAGCGTGTTCATAAGCTCATCCAGAGAATTTTAAAGTTTATGCATATGGTAGTTCATGATGAACTATCCGTATGCATCAGTCAAGGAATTATATCATTCTACAGATCCAGGTCTAACTTCACTCTGAGCTTCTCAAGCTCTTTCAAGTCCTTGATCATCATCAGATAATGATCTTGGACTGACTGCCCATCACACATTTTAGCCTTGAATAGTCGTTTAGTGATTTGATACTTGGCTGCATGACTCTGTTCACCAAGCATCTCTTGTAGATGAGCCAAAATTTGGCAGGCAGTCTTGATATCTTCATGTTGGCACTGAAGCTCATCAGACATCGAGCCCAACATATAGTATCTAGCTTAGTTATCTTCATCTATCTACTTATCAAGAGATGCTCTCTGTTCAACGGATGGATGAGCTGGTAAGGTGGGGGGTCCTAGTCTAATAGATAAGTTAACTTCTTGGAATCCAAAATAATTTTAAAGTTTCAAAGCCAATCCTTGTAATTGGATCCGGTCAGTCTATGGGTGTCCAGGATATGTGCTAGTGGATTGGATGCAGACATTTTTTTGTAGAGAGTCAAAGTTTTTAGTTAGATATTATAATTAAGACTTAATTAATTTATTTAAAAATTTAATTTTTAAATAAATTAGCTTCTAATATTTTCTCAGATCCTTACATTTCCTCTGTAGAGATGCAAAAATCTCCATGATTATAGATTTCTAATGGGTGGTGCAGTCTCATCAACTGACTCATCACCTCACCTAACAGTTATTGATGATGGGTTAGCCAATGGATGGACAACTCTTGTCTAATGATTCTCTAATCATGGTGCACCCAAACTTGGTCTCTAATTCATGAATCTCACCATGCTTGGAATATTGATCCACTCCTTAGTTAAGTCAGACCCACCATTTGTATAGATTGGATTGCTAATTGAGTTTCTCACCGTATCCAGAATATTGAGCTCAATCCATCCTCCAGCCTGTAGCATCCAATGCCTAGTAGATATGGTTGCATCTTTCCAGTTTAACTAAACCACTGTGACCAGTCGAGAACAATCAATCCTGGAAAGGGCCCGCATATCTACGATGGTGGAAGACCTCAAACTTAATCTTTTCTTAGAGAGATTTGATTTAAGTCTCTTTAAACTTGACATATAATAGCCATAACAATTATGACTAACCTAGTGGCATGGGTTAGCTCGGATTGTTAACCACCTTAGATCAGGACTGAGTCAACAAATATGCCCAAGTAAGTGAGATCGATAGAAGGGATATGCCATTAACTTGACAAGAATGCATTCAAGTCGAGTAGCTCCCAATTAAAAACTAGTCAGTCATATCTACCAGACTTATCTTAGACACCAAATTTTTGAGTCAGAACCAATCAGATTAGCCTACAATCCAGACTCTAACCACTGAGCCTAATTAGGTCTTAGTTTGATCGATCACTCATGTAATTCGATCTTGATGTAGACTTAATCCTATTAGGTTGGTCAATTTAAGCACTCTTGATCCCATCTTACCAACTCTTGATTTGGTTTGATCAACTGCTAGACCTAATCGAGCTCCCCAAGCCCCAACCCAATTTTATTAATTTATCTTAAATTTGAAAATTCTTAATTTTTAGACTTAACATATTTTATAATCTTAATTCTTAATTAAGTTTAGGATTCACAAATAAAACATGTAAATAAAATCCTAGGGTTTCAGAATCTAGGATTTTGCAAAAAATAAATTTTTGGATTTCTGATTAAGGACGAACGCGCAGCATCCCTACACATCATAAGAATATCCCATCAAATGGGAGGAGAGAATACTTTATTCTTATGATCGGACGGCCAAGGAGAATGTCTTAATCAAAAATATAAAAACTATAAAACTAGTTAGATCTAAATCATATATCTCATATATAAGATTGATCTAACTTTAAACATGTTTTGCATACATCTTCATGTATCATATCATGCATATTTTTAGATCTAAATTATCTCATAATTATCTAAAAAATTAAATTTAAATTGATCGTATCAAAATAAATTCTATTCTAGATAATTATGTAGAACTATTCTACAACTAGTCTAAACATGCATTCATCATATCTCATATGAACAAAAATTAAATAATTTTATTTTCTATATTTTAGATCTTATTATAATATTTATAACATCAAAAAATAGTAAATAAATAGATCTAAAAATTATAACTAATCAAATTAAATTATAATCATGCAAGACTATACATAGAATAATTCTATTCTACAACTAGTCATGCATCTGGTACAACTTAGATCTATATTATTTAATTTTTAATTTTTTTAATTTTAAATATAATCACATCTCATGTGACCTCTAAAATCATATAATTTTTAGATCAAAATAAATTAAAATCAGATCTAATGCAACCTGGCTCTGATTCCAATTGAAGGAAAAAATATAGTTTTTTGGATCAGGTTCGTTTAGATCTGATTGGATTAAGAGAAATATTTCAAAAATTTTTCTCTTAAATCTAGATCAGATTTAAGACTTTTTAAATTTGATATTATTGATCTAATAAATAAAAATAAAGGATAAATTAAATCTAAATTAATTTTACCTTGTAGCAGGTAATCAGATTATCCTGTGATGATCCTGATGTCTTCCTGAGGTTTTGGATCTAGCCACGCAAATGTCTGGCCTCTACCGATATCTACTTGGTTGGATCTGAAGATCTTTTTCTTTTCTATTTATTCAAATATCAGATCTAGATTTGATTTGAAAGATCTTCAAAACTTCTTTTGAAGATCTAGTGTCGTCTCTCGCAGCAATACTGCCTTCTTTATTTCTCATCGCCTTTCTCTTGCTTGGATCGCACCAAACTGAAGCCCAAAAATTCTTAGGCGTGGAGAGAAGAGAGAGGACCTAAAGATGGCATGGAGGAGGGAGAGGAGTAGTCTTGTGGCATGGGCAATGGTCAAGGGATCTAAATCCTAGGCGTAGATAGGGTTTATACAGACCCTGCTGTGCCATGCAGTGCCACATCATCTCGACCAATCACAGCCTTTTATGCAATCAGGTCTAAATCTGATTGATGGGATGATATCATCTGATCCAATCAGATGAGAGCCCCTCTAAATCATCCTTAGATGGTGCCAAGACTGGTCAAACAAGTTTCTTTGGTGCCACCCACTTTGATTCCATGAAGCAACTGGAGTCCCATATAGATGGGACTCCAGACGCCATATCCATATGCACATGCCTCCCTAGGTGTGCACCCTTTATTCTTCTACTTTTTAGTTGGTTGACTGATCCAAAAAATTTCTCTTATGGATGTATGACACATTGGCAGATGTCTAAGTGTCAAAGGTCAATATTTGACCAAATGTCCAAAACAGGATTTAGCAGATGGCAAAAAATGGCAGGTGTTGTCTCAAATTTATCTCATAAATTAAGACAATCCTTTTCTAACTTGGATAAGTTCTAGTCAGACCAAGTGAAGGTACCTGAGTGAGCCCAAACATATTTGGCTCAGTCGAAATAACTTTTAACGATAATTAAAGAAGAACATTAGGCTCAATCGTGTGCTAGCATGATTTTCTTGAACCTAATTAAATCTAATTTAAATCAATTGAATTGGGTTAGTTCAATTGATGATATCCATATCTAAATCCTTATTTGTGTGACCCAGTTAGGTTCAGTTCCATATGGTAATGAGATATATCATGATCTCTATCAACGGCATCATCGAAACACCTTTCGATGGATCAGAACTTTTCTGATTCAAACAATTAGTATGATTGATCATCTAAATTATTCTAATTGCTCTCAAAATCCACCAGTGACACCTAGCAGCATATGGTGGCAATCCATTAGAACTAAAAAAGAACCACTTGGTGTAGTTATCTGTGTGATTAAATTCCTCTATCTTGAGCCCCGATTGGATTAGGGTTAAGGTAATCTCGTCAAACCCTAATATCCATCATATGATTAATCATTCAATTCAAGTCCAATATGAAAATCTTAATAGAAACTCTTTCCATTATTTCACTCTACCATGGCCATGGGCTTATGGACTTGATTCTCATGATCATCATAGGGCTACTCCTCATCTACCAAGGTAGATAGATTTTCTTTTGGTGCAATCCAATTCCTACAATGAACATGCTATAGCCAACATACATCTCAGGGTTCTGAATGGCTAGGAGATCGAGTCATAGTGTAGTCAAACTATAACACCCTTAAAGTAAACTATCGATGCACCTCAGGTCAAAGAACTAGATACACAACTACAGCTTCGAGCTAGTCATTGACGAGAAGGTAGACTTCCTAATGACTGCTCGAGCTGGTTACGCTCAGTGCCCTCGTTGTCTAACGAGTATCTATACTCTCGCTTTGGTGTCTTCTATACCATAGACTCAAGACTCATCTACTATAAAGAAGTGATTGTACATCAACATTTCGGATCAATCACCATCCTCATGATGATCCTACGGTCAGGAGCATTTTACGAGTTAATAATGAAAATTCGTGTCTTAAATTTTTAACTATTGAAAATATGAACTATCATTATCATTAACTCAAGGGATGTATCACAGACACTTTCAAATACACACTATGATAGAAAATAATCAATTTTATTATTTATAGTCAAAATTATAATTTTGCCCTTAGAAGTGTATAATAAGTGTCAGCCAATTCTGGCTTCTAGGGCACTCATATCTAACAAGGGGATCTTCATCAATCAAATGAAGTATATAAGGAAAATCATGAAGAAGTTTGGAATGGAGAACTCATAACCAATTGGCACACCAATGAGCCCCTCTTGCAAACTTGATAAAGATGAAAAGGATAAAAAAATTGATACTCAATTGTATAGAGGTATGATAGGATCATTGCTCTATTTTACTGCAAGTAGACCTGACATTATGTTCAGTGTGTATATGTATGCTAGATATCAATCTAATCCTAGAGAATCTCATGCCCTAGCTATTAAAAGAATATTTAAATATTTATCTGGAATACTTAATGCTGGACTTTGGTATGATAAATTATCACCTTTAGAATTAATTGGATATATTGATTTTGATTTTGCTGGATGCAAATTAGATAGAAAAAGCACTAGTGGCACTTGTCAATTTTTAGGAGTTAATCTAATTTCATGGTTTCGCAAGAAACAGCACTCAATAGCATTATCTACAGCTGAAGCTGAGTATGTTGCTGTCGGAAGCTGTTATGCTCAAATATTATGGATATAACAACAACTTGAAGACTTTGGTATAAAACTTAATAAAATTTCAATAAGATGTGACAACACTAGTGCAATTAATCTAACTAAAAATCCAATTCAACACTCTAGATCCAAACATATTGAAATAAGACACAATTTCATTAGAGATCATATGCAAAATGATGATGTGATGCTTGAGTTTGTTAGTATAGATAAATAATTAGCTTATATCTTTACTAAACCCCTTAATGAAGAGAGATTTAGCATAATTAGGAGAGAACTAGGAATGTGTTATCACTCAAATTAAGACCAAAACTAAACTCTCATCATCCAATAGCTCTCACATGAATTAGATGTCTTATAATGCTCTCTAAGGATCCTATCTAGTGAATTTGGTCATTGATTTAAAATCATGTCCCCTCTCCTAAATTTCATAAAAATCTTACATATTATAAGCATATTGATTTATCAGATGCAATCCTCAACTACTTCTCCATCAGATGTACCTATTTTATCTTTATGAAAAATCAAAATTCCACAAAACTTAACCAGGGGTCGACTCATGATCGACTCATGGTCTGAAACTAGGTTTCTAAACCGGAGCCCTCTCCTCCTCGTCTCATCTTACCCAACCATTGTTCAATTCTAGACTATTTCTAAAGCAGTGAGAAACCCTCCATTGCAACCTCCACCTGTCCTCTTTCCATTTTTTCCTTGGATTCATCCTCCACCCATGCGGAATGAGGCATGGGAGAAAAATCCAAGTTGCCCGAAGAAGATTAAATCCTATGGAGGAGCATGAATCTTCAAGCGATGGTGATTCCAACTATAATGAAGGTAACACCATCCCTCAATCACCAGTTCCTCCTTCCTGTCTACTGGACCGTCAAGTAACAACCAAGAGAAATATGGATTTTTGGTTGTTTGATCGGGAGGGATTAAAAATTAGCACTTGGATCCGGTCCCACTAGTGGGAGCATTTCTTCTCCCTCAATCAACCCACCTACCCTCGTTTAGTCCGAGAGTTTTATAGATGCATGACTAGGGGTAAGGATGATCTAAAAAGCATAGTAAAGGGAGTCACTTTCCGCCTCACACCTAAGAGACTTGGACAAATTTGGGGTCTGCCCACTGAGGGAGTTGCACCACAACGACCATTTGATAGGGATTTTGCCCTTAGATTGATCACTGGATTGGAAAGTATTGAAGAAATCACCAAGCTAGAAACTAATAGTCTGTCCATTAAAAAGAGAGTTCTCAGTCACATTATTGCTTGGATTGTTTTTTCCAAGATCGGTAGATTTGATCTAGTTCCTAATAGAGTTATTGGGATTATGGACTATATTGTTCGAGGTGTGTAGCTCAACCTTCCTTTATTGATCTTTAGATGGATGAGGGATGGAGTAAGAAGGGCCAGAGCATGTCTCCCTTATGGTATGGCACTGACCTCAGTCTTTAGGGAGGTTGGGATTGAATTTGAGGGAGAGCCTTCCTTGCATCTAAGACATATAGGCACATATGGAGAGAAAACATACACTAGAATGGGGTATCAGAAGCTGAATGATAGATGGGTCAAGAGAGCTTCAGGACAGGAGCATCTACAGGCCAAAGATGGAGCCAGACCTAGTCAGACTGTAGATATTCCTCCAGCATAATCTCCAATCGAGCCAACCACAGACCCATTCACCACTCCCCTAGGTTCGTTTGCTAGTACTCATCCTCCTCCAGATCAAACTATTGATGATCAGGCCATTCGGATCACCCATACTATTTTAGATGGACTGAGATCTCAAATAGAGGGGATACAGATCGAGATAGCTAGGCTGGCATCTGATGCAGCTTATAGGGCAGAGAGAGAGAGATCTAGCATGTCCTCTAATATATATGATCCCATCACTATTAGCATCCATGGGATAGTTGGTGGATATTCTGAGGATTCATGCTCCACCAGGATCGGCAGCAGCAGCAGCAGCAGAGGCAGCGGCTGAGGCAGCAGCATCTACTGCAGCTGCTGATATAGTTGAGGCAGATTTAGATATTTTTTTTATTCCACCCCCAATTTCTGAGCCTCCTCCCAGTGCACCTGATCAACCTCCTGCCATTCAGCCTCCTCCTAGACCCTTTAGGACATATTCTAGAGTTGGAGGACCATCCACTCGTACCACAAGCAGGAGAGCAACTAGATCCAGCTCCACCACATTGGATGTCCTCTCTGATTGATCTACTTGGACCTAGGTCATCTTATTTAGGTCTTAGTATATATCTATATAGTGTGTTAGAATCTAGTCATGGTATTAGGTCTTAGTTATGTTGTCTATATCATCTTATTGTTGATGATACCTTATCTTAGGCTTTTGTGTGTGTTGTATGAAAGTACCTTATCTTGATCATGATATGTACTGCTTGGATATCCTTTTGTATGCAATACATACCCCTATGAACTATGTACTTCTTTGTATATGTATGAATGTTTCCTTTTATATTCTTTTCTTTCAATTCATTTTTTGATGATGACAAAATGGAGGAGAAAAAAATAAGTATAAAGAAAGGGAGGAACACAAATAAAAACAACAAGAAAAATGAAAGGGGGAACACATACACAAAGATGAAGGAGAAAAGATAAGCATAAAGAAAAGAGGAGGAACATAAATAAAAATAATAAGAAAAATGAAACAAAGGCAATAAGTGACTCATATCTTAAAAATTCTAAAAATATGATACATACTGAAAATTTAGCACAAAATGGTACATTAATGGCACATACAAAAACAACAAGAAAAATAAAACAAAGGCAATAAGTGACTCATATCTTAAAAGTTTTGAAAATATGATACATATTGAAAATTTGGCACAAAATGGCACATTAATGGCACAAACCATAAAATTCAAAAATTTCTTAATCGGTGGCACACTTTGCTTTTAACAAATAGAAAGAGGGAGGATCTTTGAAATTAAAATGGTTAATTAATACAAATGGATGAACTTGCATGAAATCTGAATTTGTATTTGAAATATTGCTCTCTTCACTTTGAATGTCCTTTTTGAATTTGCAAATGTTATGTATAAGCTCAAAGGTTTTGTCATCATCAAAAAGAGGAAGATTGTTGACCCCAGGTATGATTTTGATGAATAACAAAATATGAGTCTATTTTGGGTACTAATATTTTAGTTGAAGTATTTAAGACAAAGTTCAAGAAGATAGAAATCCATCTTAATGAAGCTCCATATTTTTGATCGAAAGAACCAAGAAAAAAGAGCAAAGGAGATCAAGCCAAATGTATTTCAAAGAGTATTGGGTCAAGAATGAACATAAAAAATTTAGAGTTGAATCCAGCAAAGTTTTAGCAATTGGCACGGTCAGGAGTCGATCAGGAGTCGACCAGAGGTCGACTCATGAAGGAGTTGACTTATAAAAAGTGGGAGCCGACTCCTGACTCAGTAAAGCCGCTAGTCCAGGAACAGAACTTTATATACTTCACCCTACAACTGGAGTCAACTCATGAAATCCAAAAGTCAATTCTAGCACATAGAACTAGCACGGGATAGAAATATAGAAGATTAGACTTTTCACCCTATAGCTAGAGTCGACTCAAGAATCTAGGGTGTTAACTTTCGAGTTTCTGACAGCCTCAACGGTTAGTTTTCAGAACAGCCTAGATTCCATTTTTCACCCTCTAAATGGGCTTTTCTGATATTTCAATGGCTATAAATCCATTTTTAGACTTTCCATCTTGGATTAGAAGGCTTCTAAAGTCAGATTAAGGCTGGAGAACTCAATATATAAAAAGCAAGGAAGTGAAAAATATCAGCAACTTTTGAAAAATCTATGTGCAAATCAAATAGTGACCATTCAAGAGCATTTATTATTGTTCAACCACTCATCCAACTGTGCAATTAAGGCATTCTCAAGAGAAGGAAGGGAGAATTCATTGCTAAAGCCCTCCAACTACTCATCTTGTGCATTAAAGCTTCAAATCTGCTCTTCAAAGGAGTTTGTTTTTAGTTTTAAATTTTTGCAATTCTGAAATCACTGTATTTCAAGATTCAAAGGACTGAAACTTGGGGGATAGGTTCATCCAAGCCTTAAATTAAATTTGTACAAGTATAGGAGTGGCTTGGGGTTAGGTTTTGATTGGTTAGCCTGTAAAACTAACTGGATTTTGATTGTGAGCCTGGTGAAAATAACCTTGCTGTAATCTTGGAGATTACAGTGGAATTCTCAAGTGGAGTGCTTGAGGAGTGGATGTAGGTGTTGGGTTTGACACCGAACCATTATAAAAACTTTGTGGCTTTATTTGTGTGATTATTTTGTTTAGTTGCTATTATTTTCTAAACATTTAAATCACTGCATTTCTAGCATATCAATATTTAAGTTCTACTTAAACACTTAGTAATTCGAAAAACTTTTGAAAAACCCAATTCACCCCCCACCCTCTTGCGTTGTTCTTCTAGGCAACACGGATGGCCTTAATGGTATAGGTACATTGGGCTCCGAATTTGATCTACTCAAATTCGATTCAAGTTCAGCTATAGGTGTCGGTCTTTCTACCTGTTGAACTTTATTAAGTTCAACCTTAAAGGCAATAGTTTCTTTACCATGGAACTCTTTTTCTAAAAAGATTGCCTTAAGACTGATGAACACCTTTTGTTATTTAGCATGGTAGAAATAGTAACCCTTACTTTCTTTGGGATATCCTATAAACACACACTTATCAAGCTGAGGTCCAAGCATATTTGTATGCCAATGTTTGACATAGGTCGGACAACCCCAAACCCGTATGTGAGAGAGTATAGGCCTATGCCCAGTCCATATCTCATATGGAGTCTTTACGATAGATTTACTCGGTATATTGTTCAATATATAACATACAGTCTTAAGAGCATAACCCCAAAATGAAATAGGTAGACTAGCAAACCCCATCATGGATTGAACTATGTCTAACAAGATTTGCACCATTATGCTGTGGTGTTTCTGAAGGAGTCCACTATAAGAGAATCCCATTCTCTCCTAGATATGTCAAGAGCTGACTGGTAGATATTCACCTCCTCGATCTGATCGTAAAGTTTTAATATTCTTTTCATTTGTTTTTCTACTTCACTTTAGAATCTTTTGAATATTTCAAATGAATCTGACTTATGTTTCATCAGATAGATATATCTGTACTTAGATAGATCATCTATGAAAGTGATGAAGTAGAAATATCCATCTCTAGCACTTGTACTCATAGGTCCACATACATCAATATGTACCAGAACTAAGAGCTTAGTGGCTCTTTCATCTTTTTCAGTAAAAGGTGACTTAGTTATTTTTTCAAGAAGATAGGACTCACAGATTTGAAATAATTCACAATCACTGACTTCGGGGATTCACCCTTGGGTCAAACTATTTATCCTGATCTTGTTAATGTGACCTAGCCTACAGTGCATGGTAGATATCAGAGACATTATCTAATTTAGGATATTTTTTAGAAGTGTACATTACACTCATAGACTGTGATAAAATATAAATATTATTTCTTTATTATCCTTGCATTATTGTAACATCGTTCATAATGATATTACAATAATCTCTCTTTATAGATAAATAATAACTATTTTTGGCCAAAAGACCAATAGTAATTATATTCATCAGAAAGAAAGGATAATAATGATATTTATTTAAAGAAATAATATTAGTATTGAGAATAAGTTGAACTATTTCCATATCTAGAACTAGAACAGACATTCCATCTCCAACATTAGGAATCGCTCATTACTTTTAAATCTTCTATTAATTTGAAGTCCTTGCAATGTATTATAAATATGGACTGGACTTTCGGTATCCAATATCCAAGTAGAAATATCATAAATAGAAAAATTATAAGGTATTATCATATAACATCCTTGATCAGCAACTACCTGCTCATCTCTCTCATTTAGCCTGTTATGGTCATCAAGATACTGAGGATAGTTCCTCTTTCAATGTCCCTGCTCATTATAGCACTCTGTTTGATCTAGGATATTCTTGGATCTTATATTTAATCAGGGCATAGAGGCCTCAGCACGAACCACTTTGTGCTACCGAACAACATTCAACTTTTGATACTTATTATTGAAATTAGGTCCCAAAAATTTATCACTGTCTAACAGTGAATGGAGCAACTATGGTTTGGATTTAATTGCATAAAGGAGAAGCTAAAGCCTAATTAGTAATTAATTTATTAATCCTAAAGATTTAGACTTTAATCAAAAGGTTCTTTCATTATTTTATTTGAATTGATAGCATCCACCTCCAATTTGAGAAATTATCTTAATTTTTTAGTGGATACTAGAATCTACATAGACTACACACAAGTCCAACTATGGTTGGTCAACCCATGTATATCTAAGGGTAGATTCTTAATCAATTATTTTTTTAAATAATTTATAGTAATTTATTTTTTTTAGGTATCTTTTCAGTGGGCTAGGGCCTCCACTGAAACTCTTGATAAGGTCCAACCATTAACATGATTATACTTGGTCTATCTAACTAATTAATGATTAAGTCCAACTATAGTTGGTCAACCTAACCACCATTTAGAGGGACACGATCAAGAAATCATATTATGAATGATAATTCCATTAGCGGATAAGCACTAAGCCTATAGGCCTCCAATGATTATTCAACTGATGGACCTATTATCATCCACTTAATGGAAGGCTATGATCTAGTTATCATCATAACTATTTTATTTTAAGAACCTAATAATTTTAGAAAATTTAATTAATTTAATTTCAAAAAAAAAAGATCAGATTTACCAGCTTATCTTGATCCTTCCACCAACTTCACCAAGTCAGCTTAAGAAAGATCATTAATAGGTTGGTCTAGGAGCACTTAAATCAGTCATACTAATTTACCTAGATGGCATGGGTCAGTTTGAATAGTCAAGTGATCCTATCCAAACATAATTTCAGCAAGAGGCTAGATAAGTTTGATTGGTGGGAGGGTCCGCCAAAGCTTATCTTAGACACCATCAGAAAGGATCAGGTAAGTGGGTTGCCAATTAAAGACCATCAATCTGATTTATCTTAGATATCAACTGATTTAATTAGTCTTGATTAGATCAACCTAATAGTTCGTACTAGACCGCATAGCCAAGAATCAAGTCCATCTTGGGTCTTGTTAAAGACATGGACTTGACCAACTACAACTATTATAATTGATCTAGAGAATCCTTGACCTAATCTAAGACAACAATTAATTAGATTTAGTCAATTCTCAAATTAAGTCCATTATTTAATCTAACCCTAGGTCTAACTAAATTAATGGACCTAATCCCCACTAATCTATTTAACTCAATGCATTATGATTTGTGTCTTAGGATCTTCAAGTCACAATCCTAGATTCTAATCAAATAACTTCTTAATTTTTAATTAAGTTTTGGACTAAGGGTTGGGGTTCAATTTTTTAAAAATAATTTTTATATTTATAAAATATTTTTACAATATGGTTCCACCAACAAAGTTGCATGTTTGATTCATAATCAAAATACAAATAAGATAAGCATGAAACTACTTTAGATCTAATCTAAACAGGTTTATGTAAATGAAATGATTTCAATTCCAATCAATCATAAATTATCTTAGATCAAATCTAACATATTTATGATGATTAAAATTAGATTAAAATATTTTTAGTCAGATCATAAATTTCTTAGATTTAATCTAAAATTTTATGAATAATATTTTAAATCAGCACGTACTAGGACAATCTCTCCACTATAAGGGATAAACCTTATATTAGGACAACATTATAGTCAGTTCGTGTAATCTAAAACTTTTATTTTTAGATCTAAAATTCTTTTTAAATCTAATAAATTATAAATAAAATCAGATTACATCTAATAAATTTATGATAAAAAATAGATCTACACGAACTAGGATAATCTTTTCACTATAAGGGATAAATCTTATAGTAGGATAACCTTAATTTCAGATTTAATAATCAGATTATAAATAAGATCTAATTTCTGGACTGGACCTTGAATCTTTTTTAAGATTGGGCAGCAAAAGACTGAAATAAATTAAAATTTATTCATAAAATTAGAAAAGATCCTAGATCTAAGATCCTATTACATGATTATGGTATGAGATTAAATCAAAAATTAAAAAATATAAGAAAGAAGAAAAGATATTGATCGCATCAACATAGATCTACACTAGATCTATTGCTGGTATGTAATAGAGGACCAAATCCATATTATCTATGTAAGTTAGATATTCTAACTTGCTGATCTGAGCTTGAGAATGAAGCTCTGAGCTGCACATGCATCCAGCCTCTAAGTAATGTCCACAAAAGTCCACGAATCTCAATCATAAGTTCAATCTTTGAAAATCAACATAGTATGCTAGTACTATGCTGATCCTTCTTTGATGATCGATCTGGTGCTTCTTTCTTCAAGATTTGGACTCTTTGAAGATCAGAAAGAAAAGAAGAGACTTTAGATCTAAGACACTCTCAAAAATATATCTCAAATATGGAGGAAAAGGGATGAATAGAAGAAATGCTAGAAGAAAACCCTCTTCTTCTTCTTTCTTCTCTCACCTGGACACCTAGATTGGTGTCTATGAAAACCCAACATCTAAGAAGCTTTTCCCTTTGATTTCAACATGTCCAAAACTTCTCTCAATGGTCTAGAACTCACAAAAGAATTAGCTTAAAATTTATTTTAAATAATAAGATATGGAGGAGTCTTGTCTAGGTCAAATACCTAGACAAGGTAGGTTCAATTAAGACAATAAGTTGGGGTGCCCATCACTTGGGCACCCCTCCTTTCTTTTTGGTGTGGACCACCAGAGAGGGGTGCACAAAATTTCTCTTTTTACCATGGAAAACAAGAAGAGAAATCAGGATGGAGGGTGGCATAAGGGAAGAGTCCAAGTTTGTTGGGATTCTATCATATAGAATTCAAACCCACAACAACTTGCCATGTATTGACTTGGTCTACAACTTAAAACCATATAGAAAATAGAGAGAGAGGGTGAGTGTACATGAACTTTAGGGAGAGAGAGAGAGATTTCATGCCAAAATTAAGGAGAAGAGGGCATGGGGGTGTTGGGGCTAAGGTGGCGCTAGGAGGGAAGTCCTAGTCACACTAGGACTTCCAATTTGACTTGGTCAAATAAAGTCTTTTAACCAAATTAAATCAGAAATAAATCAACCCAATTAAAGTAGGTCATAACCCAACTAAGAATCTAATTATATCATATTAAATTAGATTTAATTATGATTTAATTTTCTAGTCAAATTAAAAAATTGGGTTGACCCAAGTTCTAGTTAAACTAGGACTAGTTCTTCCTTTTACTTGGCTTATCCAATAAATCAATTGGACTTGATCCAATCAAGCCCAAACCAAATCTAATTAAATTATATTTAATTAAATTTAATCTCAACCCTCTAATTTAATCAAATTAAGCTAATTAGCAATCCAATTGCTAATCGATCCTCCTGCAACACTTGCATTAGGTTAAACGTCAATTGTATTGATCGTTTAATCCTAGAATGGTTCTTAATCATTGATCAACCATCCGATCAAATCATGAACTCTAATATGTGTGACCCCATAGGTCCAAACCTAAATTGATAGCATATAAATAAATTTTTATATCAATCAAAGTGATCATCTAGCAATGGTACTTGATAGCCGAATTTGTTGAATGTGTAGAACAACAGCCTTAGAACCCATGTGGATATAGTTTTCATATAATTCATCCTCTAGACCAAAATACTCGTAGGATACCTTAGAGTTCAACTGTAAACCCAGATCAACTACCTGTCCACATTATTTTTTAAAATATCAAATCCATCTCATGGATTATCCTGGCCAAGGTTTTGCTATATTGAAATATAGTGATATATTATTCTCCAACTCTTGGAGTGGTCAATCCCATCTTGATCACACACCAACTTTGCAAGTACTTAACCATGCCCAAAAACCTTTCATTACTAAATTAGAAATTTAGTTAGTCTGATATCAAAGCATAGTGAGTTGCTTGCAAGTCATTGAGGTGATCTCAGGTCTAAGAGATACTTATACCTATATCCCATCAGAGACATTATCGATAGCAGAATGCTCTAGAGTTGGGCATGTTTAGTGATGATATATCCTTATATCTCATCTATATGCCATACTAGTATCTCTACACTCCATGGTTAAGAGGACAACCAACCTATATGGCACACAATGACCTATGCTCGATGAAGGAAGGCATGCATATTGAGAAACATGCAGGGTATCATGCATAGATTTCAAAACTTTTTTGAAATATAGAGCAACGGAAGATATAGATAAAAGTATTTAATCTACAACATGCATATAATCAAATTATAAAACCCTACATCAAGGATCTATAACATGTTGTGATGCAAATATAAATCTAAAATTAAATTAATCATAAATGGTATTGATCATATCAATACCTAGATCTAGAATAATTCTAGATCTAACCCTAGATTGCATCTAGGTCACCAAGAGATCTGATCTCTTACCTTTGCATGGGTCGAGAACTCTACGATTGAATCTGTTATTGCCTTTGGAGCCATACAAGTATCTGGCCTCTACAGGTGATCCATACGAATCTGCAACACAGATCGGAGGTGAAGGAAAAATCCAGTTTTTTGGATCAGATTCGTTCAGATCTGATTGGATCAAGAGAGATATTTTAAAATTTTTTTTCTTGAATTTAGATCAGATCTAATACTTTTTAGATCTGATATTATTGATCTAATAAGAAAAATAAAATAAAAATAAAGGATAAATTAAATCTAAGTTAATTTTACCTTGTAGCGGATAATCAGATTACCCTGTGATGATCCTGATGTCTCCCTGAGGTTCTGGATCTAGCCACACAAGTTCCTAGCCTCTACCAGTATCCACTCAGATAGGATTTGGAGATCTTCTCCTTCTTTATCATTTTTTCAAATATTAGATGTAGATCTGATTTAGAAGATCTTCAAAACTCCTATTGAAGATCGGGTGTCGTCTCTCGCAGCAGTGCTGCCTTCTTCCTTTCTCATCGCCTTTCTCTTGCTTGGATCGCACAAAACTAAAGCCCAAAAATTCTTGGGCATGGGTAGGAGAGAGAAGACCTGAAGATGGCATGGAGAAGGGAGAGGAGCAGCTTTATGGCATGGGCAATGGGCAAAAGATCTAAATACTAGGTGCAGACAGGGTTTATATAGATCCTCCTACACCATGCAGTGCCACATCATCGCAGCCAATCATGGCCTTTTGTGCCATCAAATCTAAATCTGATTGGTGGGATGACATCATCTGATCCAATCAGATGAGAGCCCCTTTGAAACATCCTTAGATGGTGCCAAGACTGGTCAAAGATAAGTCTTTGGTGCCACCTAGGAAGAAATGCTGAAGCAACCTGGAGTCCTATCTGTATGGGACTCCAGGCGTCACTATCCATGGGCGCACAGCTCCCTAGGCATGCACCACTTATCCAACTACCTTTTAGTAGGTGGACTGGTCCAAAAGCTCTTTCCTATGATGGCTTGATATATGGGCAGATGTCTAAGTGTCAAAGATCAACGTTTGACCAAATGTCCGAAACAGGATTTAGCAGGTGATGAAAAATGGCAGGTGTTGTCTCAAATTCATCTCATAAATTAAGACAACCCTTTTCTAACCTGGACAACTTTCAGTCAGACCAAGTAAAAGTACCTAAGCAAGTCCAAATATATTTGGCTCAATCGAGATAACTTTTAATGATAATTAAAGAAGAACATTAGGCTTAATCGTGTGCTAGCACGATTTTCTTGAACCTAATTGAAACTAATTCAAATCAATTGAACTGGGTTAGTCCAATTGATGATATCTAGATCGAAACACTTATTTGTGTGACCTAATTAAGTTCAATTCCATATGGTAATGAGATATGTCATGATCTTTATCATCGACATCATCGAAACTCCTTCCAATGGATCAGAACTTTTTTGATTCACACAACTAGAATGATTGATCATCTAAATCATTCTAATTGCTCCCAAAATCAACCAGTGACACCTAGCAGCATATGGTGGCAACCCATCGGAACTAAAAATGAACCTCTTAGTGTAGTTACCTATGTGATTAAGTTCTTCTATCTTAAGCTCCGACTGGATTAGGGTTAAGGTAATCTCGTCAAACCCTAATATCCATCATATGATTAATCATTCGATTCAAGTCCAATATAAAAATCTTAATAGAAACTCTTTCTATCATTTTGCTCTACCATGGCCATGGGCTTATGGACTTGATTCTCATGATCATCATAGGGCTACTCCTCATCTACTGAGGTAGATAGATTTTCTATTGGTGCAATCCAATTTCTACAATGAACATGCTATAGCCAACATACACCTCAGGATTCCGAATGGCATGGAGACTTAGTTATGGTGTAGTCAAACTATAACATTCTCAAGGTGAACTATCGATGCACCTCAGGTCAAAGAACTAGACACACAACTGCAGCTTCGAGCCAGTCATTGACGAGAAGGTAGACTTCCTAATGACTACTCAAGGTGGTCACACTCAGTGCCCTCGTTCTCTAATGAGTACCAGTACTCTCACTCTGGTGTCTCTACACCGTAGACTCATGACTTATCTACTATGAAGAAGTGATTGTATACCAATCTTTCGGATCAATCACCATCCTCATGATGATCCTACGGTCATGAGCATTTTATAAGTTAATAATGAAAATTCTTATCTTAAATTTTCAACTCTTGAAAATAAGAACTATCATTTTTATTAACTCAAGGGATGTATCACAGACACTAAATATACATTATAATAGAAAATAATCTATTTTATTATTTATAGTCAAAATTATAATTTTGCCCTTAGAAGTGTATAACAAGTGTCAGGCAATTCTGGCTTTTAGGGCACACATATCTAACAAACTCCCACTTGACCTAAAGTCAATTGGCTACAAATCTATGTCCCATCTTCTTAAGGTGGGTTTCGATCTTTTGCTGGCCCAACGGCTTTGTAAGTGGATCTGCCGCAATATTTGTGGAGTCAACTCTCTTGACCTCGACGTATTCTTTCTCGAGGTAATCACGGATGAGGGGGTATCGCCGCTCGATGTGTTTGAATTTTTGGTTAGACCTTGGCTGCTTAGCAAGGGCTATGGTGCCATTATTATCGTAGTATAGAGGAATGGCATCTGATGGCATCACTTCGATCTCTGTGGCAAACTTCTTATATCAGAATGCCTCCTTCGTAGCTTCTGAGGTAGCGATGTATTCTGCTTCCGTGGTGAAATCTGCTATTATTGCTTGTTTGAAACTCTTCCAACTGACAGCACCACCATGACACACAAATAGATTTCCTAATGTTGACTTTCGATCATCTATATCGGACATAAAATTCAAGTCTGTATACCCCTAGACTTGGAGTTCTCCATTACCAAAAATCAAGAACATATCCTTAGTTCTTCTTAAGTACTTAAGGATACATTTCATAGAAGTACAGTGTTCTTCGCCTGGATTTGATTGATATCTGCTCGTGACACTCACAGCATGGGCTATATCAAGTCGCGTACATAACATGGCATACTGAGACTCCCTATTGTAGAAGCATAAGGGATATTGTTCATACATTCTATCTCCTCAGGTGTGCTAGGGCACATCTTCTTGGAGAGATGAATGCCATGTCTAAATGGTACCAATCCCCTCTTGGAGTTTTCCATGCTAAACCTCTTTAGCACTTCCTCTATGTATATCTTCTGTGAAAGACCTAGCATCATATTGTTAGATATATGTGCCCTAGAAGCCAAAATTGGCTGACACTTGTAATACACTTCTAGGGGCAAAATTATAATTTTGACTATAATCAATAAAATGGATTATTTTCTATCACATATGTGTATTTAGTGTTTGTGATACATCCTTTGAGTTAATGGTAATGATAATTCATAATTTTAAGAGTTGAAAATTTAAGACATGAAAAATCATTATTAACTCATAAAATGCTTCCAACCATAGGATCATCACGAGGATGGTGATTGATCCAGAAGGTTGGGTACAATTGCTTTTCTTTAGTAGATGAGTCTTGAGTCTATAGTGTGGAGACACTGGAGTGAGAGTATAGGTACTCATTAGAGAACGAGGGCACTGAGCATGACCACCTCGAGTAGTCATTAGAAAAGTCTACCTTCTCATCAATAACTGACTCGATGCTGCAGTGGTGTGTCTGGTTCTTTGACCTGAGGTGCATCGGTAGTTCACCTTGAGAGTGTTATAGTTTGACTATACCATAACTCGATCTCCTAGCCATACGGAATCATGAGGTGTATGTTGGTTATAGCATGTTCATTGTAGGAACTGGATTGCATCAAGAAGGAATCTATCTACCTCGGTGGTAGAGGAGCAGCCCTATGATGATCATGAGAATCAAGTCCAGAAGCCCATGGCCATGGCAGAGTGAAATAATAGAAAAATGTTTTTATTTAGATTTTTACATCGGACTTGAATCGAATGATTACATCATATGACAGAGACTGGAGTTTGACGAGTTCTCCTAAATCCTAATATGATCGGAGCTCAAGATAAAAGAAAATGGGCATACAAAGGATGTGCTTGTTTATCTACAGAATATTGATCCCAACTCAATGTCCCATCAACTAGAAATTTTAAATTAGGTTTAAGATTATAGATCTCATTGGTATGATCTCATCATATCGTAAACCATATCCCTAATTTATGGGGTTTATCATAATCTTAAATAAATAATAAGGCAACTGCATATGATGAAAAAAAATGCCTTTATTTATTCTAAAATGTCATTACATGAGTTTTGGAAGATAAAAATAGCCCAAATAAATAAATAAAATTTGATTGGTTGAAGGCATATTATTCTTTCAAAAATGGACGTGAAATGCAATCTTAAATGGATATTTTGAGGAAGATATCTATATGGAATAGCCGCTGGGTTTTTACATCCAGTGATACTGATTATAAAGTATGCAAGCTGCAAAGATCCATATATGGACTTAAGCAAGCATCTCGAAATTGAACTCATTTTAAATGATATGATCAAATTTGATTTTCATCAAAAATATGGAGGAACTATAATAATTTTTCGAAAGGTTTTGGAGAGCACATTATTAGTCTCCATCGTTACTGTAATCATGGCATAAAGGATTCCTCTGTTTATCAGAAAATATTGCCCAATTGACCAATGTTAAAAATATGGTTAATTTAATAGAATTCTCTATGAAAAGACCTAGGATGAAGCATCCATTCGTAGGAATTCAAAAGTCTATTAGAGATTGACAATATGATGAAGAATAATCCTGATTTTCACGACCCAGATTCAGTTTCATTATCTGATCGGATCAATAAGAGATATATTTTAAAAAGTTTTTTCTCTAATTTGATTCAAATTAGAACTGTTGAGATAATTGTTAGATCTATTCTTTATTATTTTAATAATTAAAATAAATTTAGATAAATTAAATTAAATTAAATTTACCTTAACGTAGGATAATCCTATTACCCGTTGATGATCTTGTAAGCAGCGGAAGGTTCTGGATCTAGCCATGCAAGTGCCTGGCCTCTACCAGTATTCACTCAGACAGGATCTGGAGATCCTCTTCTTCTCTATCACATCTCCAAAAATCAGATCTGGATCCAATTTGGAGGATCTTCAAAACACCTTTCGAATATCAGCAGTTGTCCTTTGCAGTAGCGCAGCCTTCAAGCTTTCTGTTGCCTTTCACTCATCGGGAAAGCACCGACCAAGATCCCAAACCACTTTGGGCATGGAGAGGAGAGGGAGAAGATAGGCTTGACATGGAGGAGGAGGAGAGAACCAGCCTTGGGGCAAGGAAATTTTCCTATACTCTTTGGGTTGGGCGCAGGATCTTATTTATAGACTATGCATGATCCAACTCCTCTTCTTCCCAAACAATCACAACCCTATGTGAAATCAAATCTAAATCTGATTGATGGGAATAGAGTCCCTTGGATTCCTCCTTAGATGGCACCTAAGACCAGTCAAACTTGGTTCTTAGAAGAAGTCTAATCTTAATCCAAACAGGAGATGGAGTCCCTGTCCAATAGGGACTCCTGGGTACCTCCAGCTTGGGCACACGCCAAGGGTGGCATGTGCCCTCCTCCTTACCAGGTTCTGATAGGGGGACAAGTCCCCACCAACTCTGCAATAGGTGCGTGGCATGTGGATAGAAGTCAAAGTATCAATGGTCAATATTTGACCAATCAAAGGTCAACTTTTGACCAAAGTCAAAGGACGAAAAATGGCAGGTTACCAAAAATTGGCAGGTATTTGGTGTACAAAATAAGACAACCTATGTTTCTGACTCTGGATAGGGCTGCAGTCAGTATAAGTGAAGCTCTGATCGACGCAAAACTTCTTTCTTTGGCTCAGTCAGGACAACTATTATGATAGTAAAAGAAGAACGTTAGGTTCAATCGAGTGCTAGCATGATTTCCTTGAACTTAATTGAATCTCATTCAGATCAATTGAATTGGATCAGTTCAATTGATGATCACCAGATTCAAATCTTTGTTTGTGTGATCTAGTTAGATTCAGTTCTATATGGTAATGGGATATGTTATGATCTCTATCATCAACATCATCAAAACTCCTTTCGATGGATCAGAACTCTTCTAATTCGAATAGCTAGAATGATCGATCATCTAAATCATTCTAATTGCTTCTAAAATCCAGCAATGATACCTAGCAGTATATAGTGACAACCCATCAGAGCTAAATGCGAACCTCTTGGTGCAGCTACCTGTGTGATTAAGTTCTTCTATCTTGAGCCCCGATCAGATTAGGGTTTAGGTGAACTCATCAAACCCCAATCTCTGTCATATGATGTAATCATTCGATTCAAGTCCGATGTGAAAACCTAAATAGAAACTCTTTCTATTATTTCACTCTGCCATGGCCATGGATTCTGAACTTGATTCTCATGATCACATAGGCTGCTCCTCTACCAACAAGGTAGATAGATTCTTCTTGATGCAATCCAATTCCTATAATGAACATGCTATAGCCAACATACACCTCAGGGTTCCGTATGGCTAGGAGACTGAGTTATGGTGTAGTCAAACTATAACACTCTCAAGGTAAACTATTGATGCACCTCAGATCAAAGAACCAGACACACCACTGCAGCATCGAGTCAGTCATTGATGAGAAGGTAGACTTCCTAATGACTACTCGAGGTGGTCACGCTCAGTGCCCTCGTTCTCTAACGAGTACCTATACTCTCGCTCCGGTGTCTTCACACCATAGACTCAAGACTCATTTACTAAAGAGAAGCGATTGTACACCAACCTTTTGGATCAATCACCATCCTCGTGATGATCTTATGGTCGGGAGTATTTATGAGTTAATAATGATTATTCATGTCTTAAATTTTCAACTCTTGAAAATATGAATTATCATTACCATTAACTCAAAGGATGTATCACAAATACTAAATACACATATGTGATAGAAAATAATCCAATTTATTGATTATAACTAAAATTACAATTTTGCCCCTAAAAGTGTATTACAAGTGTCAGCCAATTCTGGCTTCTAGGGCACATATATCTAACAATCTTCCACTTGTCCTAAAGTCAATTGGCTACAAGTCTAGGTCCCATCTTCTTAAGGTGGGCTTCGATCTTCTGCTGGCCCAACGGCTTTGTAAGCGGGTCTGCCACATTATCTGTGGAGTCAACTCTCTTGACCTCGACGTAACGCTTCTCAAGGTTATCACAGATAAGGTGGTATCACCACTCAATGTGCTTGGATTTTTTATTAGATCTTGGCTCCTTAGCAAGGGCTATGGCACCATTATTGTCGCAGTACAGAGGAATGGCATCTGATGGCATTACTTCAATTTCTGTAGCAAACTTCTGTACAGAATGCTTCCTTTTGTAGTTCTGATGCAGTGATATATTCTACTTTCATGGTGGAATTGCTATCACGGTTTTGCTTGGAACTTTCAGCTGACAGCACCACCATTGCACACAAACAGATCCATGTCGACTTTCGATCATCTATATCGGACATGAAATCTGAGTCTGTGTATCCCTGGACTTGGAGTTCTCCATTACCAAAGACCAACATTATATCCTTAGTTCTTCTCAAGTACTTAAGGATATATTTCATAGAAGTCTAGTGTTCTTCACCTGGATTTGACTGATATCTGCTTGTGACACTCACAGCATGGGCTATATCAAGTCATGTACATAGCATGGCATACATGAGGCTCCCTATTGCAGAAGCATAAGGGATCTTGCTCATGCGTTCTATTTCCTCAGGTGTGCTAGGGCATATCTTCTTGGAAAGATGAATACCATGTCTGAAGGGTATTAATCCCCTCTTAGAGTTTTCCATACTAAACCTCTTTAGTACTTCCTCTATGTACATCTTCTGTGAAAGTCCTAGCATCCTATTCGGTCTATCCCTATAGACCTTAATTCCTAGAATAAAGGATGCTTCACCTAGGTCTTTCATGGAGAATTCCTTGGACAACCATATTTTGACTGTCGTCAACATGAGAATATCATTCTCAATAAGGAGAATGTCATCCACGTACAATATAAGGAAGACAACAGTGCTCCCACTGACCTTTTTGAAGACACACGATTTTTCTTCATTTTTTATGAAACCAAACTTTTTGATCACATCATTGAATGAGTGTTCCGAGCTTCGAGATGCTTGCTTAAGTCCATATATGGACCTTTGCAGCTTGCAAATCTTGTGATCAGTATCACTGAATGTGAAACCTAGCGGCTATTCCATATAGATATCTTCCTCAAGATATCCATTCAAGAACGTCATTTTTACGTCCATTTACCATATTTCATAATCAAAATAGACTGCAACGGCAAGCAATGTGCGGATGGATTTTAGCATAGCCACTGAGGAAAAGGTATCCTGATAGCCTTGCATTGACTATAACCTTTTGCCACTAGTCTAGCCTTGAATGTCTCCACATTTCCATTGCGCCAATTTTTCTCTTGAAGATCCATTTACACCCAATAGGTACTATACCTTCTGGTGGATCTACGAAGATCCAGACTTGGTTCAAGTGCATCGAGTCAATTTCTGACTGCATTGCCTCTTGCCATTTCTCGGAGTCAATATCTGATATCGCCTTGTTGTAGGTTTTGGGATCATCACCATGAGCACCATTACCTACGAGGAACATTTCTTCTACTTCCTCTGAAATAATACCTAAGTATCTTTCAGGGGGATGGAAAACTCTTTTTGATCTATGAGGTGGAGGAGGTAGTGTTCTTATTGGCTCAACCTGATTTGGTTCTAATTGGTTCTTAGCTCGTTATACTTGTGAAACTTTCTCATCAAGCTTGATCTGCTTTCCAATGCTGCTATCTTGAATAAACTATTTTTCAAGAAAGATGGCATGTCGACTCACAATCACATTGTGGTCTTCTAGAATGTAGAAATAGTATCCTAATGACTCTTTAGGATATCCTATGAATCGAGCTCTGAAGGACCTAAACTCTAACTTGTTCGCTTGTTGTCTTTTGACATGAGCCGGACAACCCCAAATTCTGAGATGACTCAGACTTGGATTCTTACCATGCCATATCTCATATGGTGTGGTAGGAATGGTTTTAGAGAGAACCCTATTCAGTAGATAAATTAAAGTTAACAATGAATGTCCCCAAAGAAAATCAAGGAGGTCTGTGAAGCTCATCATGGATCAGACCATATCCAATAGAGTCCTCCATTCTGAAATCCTGTTGAGTTTAGGTGTTCCTAGTGGAGTCCATTAAGAGACTATGCCATTTTTCTTGAGATAGTCTAGGAATTTTTGACTAAGGTATTCACCTCCTCGATCTGATCGAAGAACCTTAATGGGTTTCTAGTTTATTTTTCTACTTCATGTATGAATTCTTTGAACTTTTCAAAAGCTTCGGACTTATGTCTCATGAGATACACATACCCATACCTAGATAAATCATCAGTAAAGATAATGAAGTAGATAAAATTACCTCTAGTCGGTACATCAAATAGGCCGCACACATCAATATATACTAGGGCAAGAAGATCTGTGGCCCTTTCCCCATGTCCAACAAAAGAGAGTTTAGTCATTTTTCCTTGAAGACAAGATTCACAAGTTAGACATGACTCGAAAGTCAATGGACTCAATAGCCCATTTTTCTCTAATTTGTTGATCCTATCGTCTACTATATGACCTAATCTTAGGTGCCATAGATATCTATCGTTTGGACTATCCCTAGGTCGTTTGGCATTCACATTTTGCTCGATAGTTAGAATAGATACATCAATATGTAGCTGATAAAGACCGTTAATAAGAAAATCATTTGCAATTTTATTTATTTCATAAAGAATGTTATAATGGTCCTTAAAGAAGGTAATCACATAGCCTTTTAGTGCTAAGCATGAAATAGAAATCAAATTTCTGCTAGCTGCAGGCATATAATAATAGTCTTTCAAAACTAAGTCTAAATCAGATGGTAATCGAAGAGGGTATGTTTCCACCGCCACTGCAGCAACTCTTGCTCCATTACCGATGCATAGGAACATGTCTCCATCCCTCAACCTCCTGCTATCCTCAAGATCCTACATGGAAGTGCATAGATGAGCACTAGAACCAGAGTCAAGCACCCAACAGGATACAGAAGAAACCATAAGGTTAGACTCAATAACGAGCATACCTCTAGAAGGATCTTCCTTCTTGTTCTTCAGGGTGGCCAGGTAAGTAGGGCAGTTTCGCTTCCAGTGGCCATCATTGTTGCAATGAAAATGCTTTCCTTTGGCAGCGGCTTTCATCTTTGGCTCTGCCTTCTTCTTCTTTCCTCCTTCCATCTTTTGCTTTTTTGCAGACTTCTTTTTTTCTTCAGAAGACTTTCTTTTAGAAGAAGTCCATTCCATAGCAAGAACTGAGCCTTTAGAACCTTTCATAAAAAGCTCAGCGGTGACCAGCATATTCATTAATTCGGCCAAGAAATTTTGAAGTTTGTGCATGTGGTAATTCATGATGAATTGCCCATATGCATCAGTCAAGGATTGCAGAATAATATCGATCTGTAGATTCAAGTCTAACTTCACACCAAGCTTCTCAAGCTCTTTCAAGTCCTTGATCATCATCACATAGTGATCTTGGACTGACTGTCCATCACGCATCTTAGCCTTAAAAAGTCATTTCGTGACTTGATACTTGGCTACACGACTCTGTTCACCAAACATCTCCTGTAGGTGAGCTAACATTTGGCGAGCAGTCCAGATATCTTCATGTTGGTGCTGGAGCTCATCAAACATCGAGCCCAACATGTAATATCTGACCTTATTATCTTCGTCTATCCATTTTTTCAGAGACGCTCTCTATTCAGTGGATGGATGGGCTGATAAGGTGGGAGGGTCCTGATCCAATACATGTGTTAACTTCTTGGAATTCAAAATAATTTTGTAGCTCCTGAGCCGATCCTTATAATTGGGTCCAGTCAGTCTATGTGTGTCTAAGATACGTGCTAATGGTTTGGACGCAGATATTTTCTGTAGAGAGTCAAAGATTCAAGTTAGATACTATAATTATGACTTGACTAATTTATTTAAGGATTTTATTTTAAAAAATTATCTCACATTTTTTTAGATCCCTACACTCCCTCTGTAGAGATGCGAAAATCTCCATGATTAATGATTTCTAGTGGGTGGTGCGGTCTCACCAACTGACTCATCACCTCACCTAATAGTTATTGGTGATGGGTTAGCTAATGAGTGAACAACTCTTGTTCAATAATTCTCTAATCATGGTGCACCCAAACTTGGTCTTTAATACATGAATCTCACCATATCCAAAATATTGATCCACTCCTTAGTTAAGTCAGACCCACCATTTCCATAGACTGAATTCCTAATTGAGTCTCTCACCATATTCGGAATATTGAGCCCAACTCATCCTCTAGTTCATAGCATCCAATGCCTAATATACATGGTTGCATCTTCTTGGTGCAACTGAGCCTGGTATCTAGTCGAGAACAATCAATCCTAGGAAGGGTCCGCACATCTACAATGGTGGAAGACCTCAGACTTAATCTTTTCTTAGGGAGAATCGATTCAGGTCTCATCAAACTAGACTTGTCATAGTCATAACAATTATGACTAACCTAGTGGCATGGGTTAGCTCGGATTATTGACCACCTCAAATTAGAACTGAGTCAACAGATATGGTCAGGTAAGTAAGATCGGTGGAAGGAATATGCCATTAACTCGTACAAAAATGCATTCAGGTCGAGTAGCTCCCAATTAAAAACCAGTCGGTCGTATGTGCCAAACTTACCTTAGACACCAAATTGTTGAGCTAGAACCAATTGGGTTAGCCTACAATCCAGACTCTAACCTCTGAGCCTAATTAGATCTTATTTGATCGTGACTCGATCTTGACCTAGACTTAATCCTATTAAGCTGTCAATTTAAGCATTATTGATCCCATCTAACCAACTCTTGATTCGGTTTGATCAATCGCTTAGACCTAATTGAGCTACCCAAGCTCGAACCCAGTATTATGAATATATCTTAGATCTGAAATTCTTAATTTTAGACCTAATTAATATTCCATAATCTTAATTTTTAATTAAGTAGGGTTCATAAATAAAATATGCACAATAAATCCTAGGGTTTCAGGATCTAAGATTTTATAGAAAGTAAGTTTTGGATTTTTGATTAAGGACGAATGCGTAGCACCCCTACACATCATAAGAATGCCCCATCAGATGGAAGGAGAGGGCCTTTAAATCCTTCTTCATTTTTATGACCAGACGGCCAAGAGGAATACCCTAATTAGGAACATGCAATACTACAAAACAATTTTAGATCTATATCATATATCTTATATACAAATTAGATGTAATCATGGCATATTTTGCATACATCTAATGTATTGAATCATGCATATTTTTAGATCTAAATTATCTCATAATAATCAAAAAAATTAGATTTAAATTGATCTTATAAAAATAAACTCTAATCTAGATAACTATGTAGAACTATTCTACAACTAGTCTAGACATGCATCAATCATATCTCATATGATATTTAAAATTAAATAATTTTTATTTACTATTTTTTAGATATTATTATAATAATTATAATATCAAATAATAATAAATAAATATATCTAAAATATAATTTAATCAAATTAAATTGTAAACATGCAAGACTATTTTATAGAACTATTCTATTTTAGAACTAGTCATGCATATTTTCTAATCTTAGATCCAAATCATTTAATTTTATTTTTTTCTAATTTTAGATCTGATCACATCTCATGTGACATCTAAGATTACTTATTTTCTAAATAAAATAAATTTAAAATTAGATCTAAACACTTTAGAACCTTGGCTCTGATACCAATTGAAGGGAAATTTTGATTTTCCGGACTAGGTTCGTTCAGATCTGATCGGATCAAGAGATATATTTTAAAAATTTTATTTTTTAATCTAGATTAGATTTAAAATATTTTAGATCTAATTTTTATTATTTTAATAAATTAAAATGAGTTTAGATAAATTAAATTCAATTTAATTTACCTTAACGTAGGGTAATCCTATTACCCGTTGATGATCCTGTAAGCAGCGAAAGGTTCTGGATCTAGCCATGCAATTGCTTGGCCTCTATCGGGATCCACTCAGGCAGGATCTGAAGATCCTCTTCTTCTCTATCACATCTTCAAAAATTAGATCTGGATCTGATTTAGAGGATCTTCAAAACACCTTTTGAAGATCAGCAGTTATCCTTTGCAGCAGCACAACCTTCTAGCTTTCTGTTGCCTTTCTCTCATCTAGATTGCACCAACCAAGATCCCAAACCACTTTGGGCATGGAGAGGAGAGGGAGAAGATGGGCTTGGCATGGAGGAGGAGGAGAGAACCAGCCTTGGGGCATGCAAATTTTCTTATGCTCTTTGGGTTGGACGTAGGGTCTTATTTATAGACTATGCATGATCCAACTCCTCTTCTTCCCAACCAATCACAACCCTTTGTGAAATCAGATCTAAATCTGATTGGTGGGAATAGAGTTCCTTAGATTCCTCCTTAGATGGTACCTAAGACCAGTCAAACTTGGTTCTTAGGAGAATTCTAATCGAAATGCAAAAAGGAGATGGAGTCCCTATCCAATAGGGACTCCTGGGCGCCTCCAGCTTGGGCACACGCCAAGGGTGGCGTGTGCCCTCTTCTTTGCCAGGTTCTAGAAGGGGGACAAGTTCCCCAGCTCTTCAATAGATGCATGACATGTGGACAGAAGTCAAAGTGTCAATGGCCAACATTTGACCAGTCAAAGGTCAACTTTTGACCAAAGTCAAAGGACGAGAAATGGTAGGTGACCAAAAATGGTAGGTACTATTTTATAAAATAAGACAACCCTTTTCTAACCTGGACAAGCTGTAGTTAGACCAAGTGAAGGCCTCTGATTGAGCACAAACTCCTTTGGCTCAGTCAGGATAACTATTTATGATAGTAAAAGAAGAATGTTAGGTTCAATCGAGTGCTAGCACGATTTCCTTGAACCTAATTGAATCTCATTCAGATCAATTGAATTGGATCAATTCAATTGATGATCACCAGATTCAAACCCTTATTTGTGTGACCCAGTTAGGTTCAGTTCTGTATGGTAATGGGATATGTCATGATCTCTATCATCGACATCATCGAAACTCCTTTCGATGGATCAGAACTCTTCTGATTTGAACAGCTAGAATGATCGATCATCTAAATCATTCTAATTGCTCTCAAAATCCACCAGTGACACCTAGCAGTGTATGGTGGCAACCCATCAGAGCTGAATGCGAACCTCTTGGTGCAGCTACCTATGTGATTAAGTTCTTTTATCTTGAGCTCCGATCATATTAGGATTTAGGAGAACTCGTCAAACTCCAGTCTCTGTCATATGATGTAATCATTCGATTCAAGTCCGATGTAAAAATCTAAATAAAAACATTTTCTATTATTTCACTCTGCCATGGCCATGGGCTTCTGGACTTGATTCTCATGATCATCATAGGGCTGCTCCTCTACCACCGAGGTAGATAGATTCCTTCTTGATGCAATCCAGTTCCTACAATGAACATGCTATAACCAACATACACCTCATGATTCCGTATGGCTAGGAGATCGAGTTATGGTATAGTCAAACTATAACACTCTCAAGGTGAACTACCGATGCACCTCAGGTCAAAGAACCAGACACACCACTGCAGCATCGAGTCAGTTATTGATGAGAAGGTAGACTTTCTAATGACTACTCGAGGTGGTCATGCTCAGTGCCCTCGTTCTCTAATGAGTACCTATACTTCACTCCAGTGTCTCCACACTATAGACTCAGACTCATCTACTAAAGAAAAGCAATTGTACCCAACCTTCTGGATCAATCACCATCCTCGTGATGATCCTATGGTTGGAGCATTTTATGAGTTAATAATGATTTTTCATGTCTTAAATTTTCAACTCTTAAAATTATGAATTATCATTACCATTAACTCAAAGGATGTATCACAAACACTAAATACACATATGTGATAGAAAATAACCATTTTATTGATTATAGTCAAAATTATAATTTTGCCCCTAGAAGTTATTACAAGTGTCAGCCATTTTGGCTTCTAGGGCACATATATCTAACATATGATGCTAGGTCTTTCACAGAAGATATACATAGAGGAAGTGCTAAAGAGGTTTAGCATGGAAAACTCCAAGAGGGGATTGGTACCATTTAGACATGGCATTCATCTCTCCAAGAAGATGTGCCCTAGCACACCTGAGGAGATAGAATGTATGAACAATATCCCTTATGCTTCTACAATAGGGAGTCTCAGTATGCCATGTTATGTACGCGACTTGATATAGCCCATGCTGTGAGTGTCACGAGCAGATATCAATCAAATCCAGGCGAAAGACACTGTACTTCTATGAAATGTATCCTAGTACTTAAGAAGAACAAAGATATGTTCTTGATTTTTGGTAATGGAGAACTCCAAGTCTAGGGGTATACAAGACTTGAATTTTATGTCCGATATAGATGATCGAAAGTCAAACATTAGGAAATCTATTTGTGTGTCATGGTGGTGCTGTCAGTTGGAAGAGTTTCAAACAAGCAATAATAGCAGATTTCACCACGGAAGCAGAATACATCGCTACCTCAGAAGCTACGAAGGAGGCATTCTGATATAAGAAGTTTGCCACAGAGATCGAAGTGATGCCATCAGATGCCATTCCTCTATACTACGATAATAATGGCACCATAGCCCTTGCTAAGCAGCCAAGGTCTAACCAAAAATTCAAACACATCGAGCGGCGATACCCCTCATCCGTGATTACCTCGAGAAAGAATACGTCGAGGTCAAGAGAGTTGACTCCACAAATATTGGCGGCAGATCCACTTACAAAGCCGTTGGCCAGCAAAAGATCGAAACCCACCTTAAGAAGATGGGACATAGATTTGTAGCCAATTGACTTTAGGTCAAGTGGGATTTGTTAGATATGTGTGCCCTAAAAGCCAGAATTGCCTGACACTTGTTATCACTTCTAAGGCAAAATTATAATTTTGACTATAAATAATAAAAATAGATTATTTTCTATTATAATGTAATATTTAGTGTCTGTGATACATCCCTTGAGTTAAATAAAAATGATAGTTCTTATTTTCAAGAGTTGAAAATTTAAGATAAGAATTTTCATTATTAACTTATAAAATGCTCATGACCGTAGGATCATCATGAGGATGGTGATTGATCCGAAAGATTGGTATACAATCACTTCTTCATAGTAGATAAGTCATGAGTCTACGGTGTAGAGACACCAGAGTGAGAGTACTGGTACTCATTAGAGAACGAGGGCACTGAGTGTGACCACCTTGAGTAGTCATTAGGAAGTCTACCTTCTCGTCAAATGACTGGCTCGAAGCTGCAGTTGTGTGTCTAGTTCTTTGACCTGAGGTGCATCGATAGTTCACTGAGAATGTTATAGTTTGACTACACCATAACTAAGTCTCCATGCCATTCGGAATCCTGAGGTGTATGTTGGCTATAGCATGTTCATTGTAGAAATTGGATTGCAACCAATAGAAAATCTATCTACCTCAGTAGATGAGGAGTAGCCCTATGATGATCATGAGAATCAAGTCCATAAGCCCATGGCCATGGTAGAGCAAAAATGATAGAAAGAGTTTCTATTAAGATTTTTATATTGGACTTGAATCGAATG
>QRFJ01001933.1:177115-272934 GCA_006176705.1 Cocos nucifera
AAACCATATTTTGACTGTCGTCAACATGAGAATATCATTCTCAATAAGGAGAATGTCATCCACGTACAATATAAGGAAGACAACAGTGCTCCCACTGACCTTTTTGAAGACACACGATTTTTCTTCATTTTTTATGAAACCAAACTTTTTGATCACATCATTGAAATGAGTGTTCGAGCTTCGAGATGCTTGCTTAAGTCCATATATGGACCTTTGCAGCTTGCAAATCTTGTGATCAGTATCACTGAATGTGAAACCTAGCGGCTATTCCATATAGATATCTTCCTCAAGATATCCATTCAAGAACGTCATTTTTACGTCCATTTACCATATTTCATAATCAAAATAGACTGCAACGGCAAGCAATGTGCGGATGGATTTTAGCATAGCCACTGAGGAAAAGGTATCCTGATAGCCTTTGCATTGACTATAACCTTTTGCCACTAGTCTAGCCTTGAATGTCTCCACATTTCCATTGCGCCAATTTTTCTCTTGAAGATCCATTTACACCCAATAGGTACTATACCTTCTGGTGGATCTACGAAGATCCAGACTTGGTTCAAGTGCATCGAGTCAATTTCTGACTGCATTGCCTCTTGCCATTTCTCGGAGTCAATATCTGATATCGCCTTGTTGTAGGTTTTGGGATCATCACCATGAGCACCATTACCTACGAGGAACATTTCTTCTACTTCCTCTGAAATAATACCTAAGTATCTTTCAGGGGGATGGAAAACTCTTTTTGATCTATGAGGTGGAGGAGGTAGTGTTCTTATTGGCTCAACTGATTTGGTCTAATTGGTTCTTAGCTCGTTATACTTCTTGAAACTTTCTCATCAAGCTTGATCTGCTTTCCAATGCTGCTATCTTGAATAAACTATTTCAAGAAAGATGGCATGTCGATCACAATCACATTGTGGTCTTCTAGAATGTAGAAATAGTATCCTAATGACTCTTTAGGATATCTCTATGAATCGAGCTCTGAAGGACCTAAACTCTAACTTGTTCGCTTGTTGTCTTTTGACATAGCCGACAACCCCAAATTCTGAGATGACTCAGACTTGTATCTTACCATGCCATATCTCATATGTGGTGGTAGGAAGGTTTTAGAGAGAACCCTATTCAGTAAGATAAAATTAAAGTTAACAAATGAATGTCCCCAAAGAAAATCAAGGAGGTCTGTGAAGCTCATCATGAGTCAGACCATATCCAATAGAGTCCTCCATTCTGAAATCCTGTTGAGTTTAGGTGTTCCTAGTGGAGTCCATTAAGAGACTATGCCATTTTTCTTGAGATAGTCTAGGAATTTTTGACTAAGGTATTCACCTCCTCGATCTGATCGAAGAACCTTAATGGGTTTCTAGTTTATTTTTACTTCATGTATGAATTCTTTGAACTTTTCAAAACTGACTTATGTCTCATGAGATACACATACCCAACCTAGATAAATCATCAGTAAAGATAATGAAGTAGATAAAATACCTCTAGTCGGTACATCAAATAGGCCGCACACATCAATATATTACTAGGGCAAGAAGATCTGTGCCCTCCCCATGTCCAACAAAAGAGGAGTTTAGTCATTTTTCCTTGAAGACAAGATTCACAAGTTAGAACATGACTCGAAAGTCAATGGACTCAATAGCCCATTTTTCCTAATTTGTTTCCTATCTTCTACTATATGACCTAATCTTAGGTGCCATAGATATCTATCGTTTGGACTATCCCTAGGTCGTTTGGCATTCACATTTTGCTCGATAGTTAAAATAGATACATCAATATGTAGCTGATAAAGACCGTTAATAAGAAAAATCATTTGCAATTTTATTTATTTCATAAAGAATGTTATAATGGTCCTTAAAGAAGGTAATCACATAGCCTTTTAGTGCTAAGCATGAAATAGAAATCAAATTTCTGCTAGCTGCAGGCATATAATAATAGTCTTTCAAAACTAAGTCTAAATCAGATGGTAATCGAAGAGGGTATGTTTCCACCGCCACTGCAGCAACTCTTGCTCCATTACCGATGCATAGGAACATGTCTCCATCCCTCAACCTCCTGCTATCCTCAAGATCCTACATGGAAGTGCATAGATGAGCACTAGAACCAGAGTCAAGCACCCAACAGGATACAGAAGAAACCATAAGGTTAGACTCAATAACGAGCATACCTCTAGAAGGATCTTCCTTCTTGTTCTTCAGGGTGGCCAGGTAAGTAGGGCAGTTTCGCTTCCAGTGGCCATCATTGTTGCAATGAAAATGCTTTCCTTTGGCAGCGGCTTTCATCTTTGGCTCTGCCTTCTTCTTCTTTCCTCCTTCCATCTTTGCTTTTTTGCAGACTTCTTTTTCTTCAGAGACTTTCTTTTAGAAGAAGTCCATTCCATAGCAAGAACTGAGCCTTTAGAACCTTTCATAAAAAGCTCAGCGGTGACCAGCATATTCATTAATTCGGCCAAGAAATTTTGAAGTTTGTGCATGTGGTAATTCATGATGAATTGCCCATATGCATCAGTCAAGGATTGCAGAATAAAATACGATCTGTAGATTCAAGTCTAACTTCACACCAAGCTTCTCAGCTCTTTTCAAGTCCTTGATCATCATCACATAGTGATCTTGGACTGACTGTCCATCACGCATCTTAGCCTTAAAAGTCATTTCGTGACTGATACTTGGCTACACGACTCTGTTCACCAAACATCTCCTGTAGGTGAGCTAACATTTGGCGAGCAGTCCAGATATCTTCATGTTGGTGCTGGAGCTCATCAAACATCGAGCCCAACATGTAATATCTGACCTTATTATCTTCGTCTATCCATTTTTTCAGAGACGCTCTCTATTCAGTGGATGGATGGGCTGATAAGGTGGGAGGGTCCTGATCCAATACATGTGTTAACTTCTTGGAATTCAAAATAATTTTGTAGCTCCTGAGCCGATCCTTATAATTGGGTCCAGTCAGTCTATGTGTGTCTAAGATACGTGCTAATGGTTTGGACGCAGATATTTTCTGTAGAGAGTCAAAGATTCAAGTTAGATACTATAATTATGACTTGACTAATTTATTTAAGGATTTTATTTTTAAACAAATTATCTCCCACTATTTTCTTAGATCCCTACACTCCCTCTGTAGAGATGCGAAAATCTCCATGATTAATGATTTCTAGTGGGTGGTGCGGTCTCACCAACTGACTCATCACCTCACCTAATAGTTATTGGTGATGGGTTAGCTAATGAGTGAACAACTCTTGTTCAATAATTCTCTAATCATGGTGCACCCAAACTTGGTCTTTAATACATGAATCTCACCATATCCAAAATATTGATCCACTCCTTAGTTAAGTCAGACCCACCATTTCCATAGACTGAATTCCTAATTGAGTCTCTCACCATATTCGGAATATTGAGCCCAACTCATCCTCTAGTTCATAGCATCCAATGCCTAATATACATGGTTGCATCTTCTTGGTGCAACTGAGCCTGGTATCTAGTCGAGAACAATCAATCCTAGGAAGGGTCCGCACATCTACAATGGTGGAAGACCTCAGACTTAATCTTTTCTTAGGGAGAATCGATTCAGGTCTCATCAAACTAGACTTGTCATAGTCATAACAATTATGACTAACCTAGTGGCATGGGTTAGCTCGGATTATTGACCACCTCAAATTAGAACTGAGTCAACAGATATGGTCAGGTAAGTAAGATCGGTGGAAGGAATATGCCATTAACTCGTACAAAAATGCATTCAGGTCGAGTAGCTCCCAATTAAAAACCAGTCGTCGTATGTGCCAAACTTACCTTAGACACCAAATTGTTTGAGCTAGAACCAATTGGTTAGCCTACAATCCAGACTCTAACCTCTGAGCCTAATTAGATCTTATTTGATCGTGACTCGATCTGACCTAGACTTAATCCTATTAAGCTGTCAATTTAAGCATTATTTGATCCCAATCTAAACCACTCTTGATTCGGTTGATCAATCGCTTAGACCTAATTGAGCTACCCAAGACTGAACCCAGTATTATGAATATATCTAGATCTGAAATTCTTAATTTTAGACCTAATTAATATTCCATAATCTTAATTTTTAATTAAGTAGGGTTCATAATAAAAATATGCACATAAATCCTAGGGTTTCAGGATCTAAGATTTTATAGAAAGTAAGTTTTTGGATTTTTGATTAAGGACGAATGCGTAGCACCCCTACACATCATAAGAATGCCCCATCAGATGGAAAGGAGAGGGCCTTTAAATCCTTCTTCATTTTTATGACCAGACGGCCAAGAGGGAATACCCTAATTAGGACATGCAATACTACAAAAACAATTTTAGATCTATATCATATATTCTTTATACAAATTAGATGTAATCATGGCATATTTGCATACATCTAATGTATTGAATCATGCATATTTTTAGATCTAATTATCTCATAATATCAAAAAAATTAGATTTAAATTGATCTTATAAAAATAAACTCTAATCTAGATAACTATGTAGAACTATTCTACAACTAGTCTAGACATGCATCAATCATATCTCATATGATATTTAAAATTAAATAATTTTTATTTACTATTTTTTAGATATTATTATAATAATTATAATATCAAATAATAATAAATAAATATATCTAAAATATAATTTAATCAAATTAAATTGTAAACATGCAAGACTATTTTATAGAACTATTCTATTTTAGAACTAGTCATGCATATTTTCTAATCTTAGATCCAAATCATTTAATTTTATTTTTTTCTAATTTTAGATCTGATCACATCTCATGTGACATCTAAGATTACTTATTTTCTAAATAAAATAAATTTAAAATTAGATCTAAACACTTTAGAACCTTGGCTCTGATACCAATTGAAGGGAAATTTTGATTTTCCGGACTAGGTTCGTTCAGATCTGATCGGATCAAGAGATATATTTTAAAAATTTTATTTTTTAATCTAGATTAGATTTAAAATATTTTAGATCTAATTTTTATTATTTTAATAATTAAAATGAGTTTAGATAATTAAATTCAATTTAATTTACCTTAAACGTAAGGTAATCCTATTACCCGTTGATGACCTGTAAGCAGCGAAAGGTTCTGGATCTAGCCATGCAATTGCTCTGGCCTCTATCGGGATCCACTCAGGCAGGATCTGAAGTCTCTCTTCTCTATCACATCTTCAAAAATTAGATCTGGATCTGATTTAGAGGATCTTCAAACACCTTTTGAAGATCGCAGTTATCCTTTGCAGCAGCACAAACCTTCTAGCTTTCTGTTGCCTTTCTATCTAGATTGCACCAACCAAGATCCCAAACCACTTTGGCATGGAGAGGAGAGGGAGAAATGGGCTTGGCATGGAGGAGGAGGAGAGAACCAGCCTTGGGGCATGCAAATTTTCTTATGCTCTTTGGGTTGGACGTAGGGTCTTATTTATAGACTATGCATGATCCAACTCCTCTTCTTCCCAACCAATCACAACCCTTTGTGAAATCAGATCTAAATCTGATTGGTGGGAATAGAGTTCCTTAGATTCCTCCTTAGATGGTACCTAAGACCAGTCAAACTTGGTTCTTAGGAGAATTCTAATCGAAATGCAAAAAGGAGATGGAGTCCCTATCCAATAGGGACTCCTGGGCGCCTCCAGCTTGGGCACACGCCAAGGGTGGCGTGTGCCCTCTTCTTTGCCAGGTTCTAGAAGGGGGACAAGTTCCCACCAGCTCTTCAATAGATGCATGACATGTGGACAGAAGTCAAAGTGTCAATGGCCAACATTTGACCAGTCAAAGGTCAACTTTTGACCAAAGTCAAAGGACGAGAAATGGTAGGTGACCAAAAATGGTAGGTACTATTTTATAAAATAAGACAACCCTTTTCTAACCTGGACAAGCTGTAGTTAGACCAAGTGAAGGCCTCTGATTGAGCACAAACTCCTTTGGCTCAGTCAGGATAACTATTTATGATAGTAAAAGAAGAATGTTAGGTTCAATCGAGTGCTAGCACGATTTCCTTGAACCTAATTGAATCTCATTCAGATCAATTGAATTGGATCAATTCAATTGATGATCACCAGATTCAAACCCTTATTTGTGTGAACCAGTTAGGTTCAGTTCTGTATGGTAATGGGATATGTCATGATCTCTATCATCGACATCATCGAAACTCCTTTCGATGGATCAGAACTCTTCTGATTTGAACAGCTAGAATGATCGATCATCTAAATCATTCTAATTGCTCTCAAAATCCACCAGTGACACCTAGCAGTGTATGGTGGCAACCCATCAGAGCTGAATGCGACACTCTTGGTGCAGCTACCTATGTGATTAAAAAGAGGGTGATTGATCTCACAATAACTTGTGTATGACACTAATACAAGAATGTGGGTGCTCATTAGAGAATGAGTTCACTGAATTGATCCAAATCGAGAATAACCTTTCTAAAAATATATAGTTCCTCCTTATTTTTGATGAAATCAAATAATTTGATCATATCATTAAAATGAGTATTCCAATTTCGAGATGCTTGCTTAAGTCCATATATGGATCTTTGCAGCTTGCATACTTTATAATCAGTATCACTGGATATAAAACCCAGCGGCTATTCCATATAGATATCTTCCTCAAGATATCCATTTAAGATTGTCATTTTCACGTCCATTTTGAAAGAAATATGCCTTCAAACCAATCAAATTTTATTTATTTATTTGGGCTATTTTTATCTTCCAAACTCATGTAATGACATTTTAAAAATAAATAAAGGCATTTTTTTCATCATATGCAGTGCCTTATTATTTATTTAAGATTATGATAAACCCCATAAATTAGGGATATGGTTTTACGATTATGATGAGATCATACCAATGAGATCTATAATCTTAAAACCCTAATTTAAACATTTCTAGTTGATGGGACATTGAGTTGGGGATCAATATTTTCTGATAAACAAGCACATCCTTTGTATGCTCGATTGAGAGGGTGATTGATCTCACAATAACTTGTGTATGACACTAATACAAGAATGTGGGTGCTCATTAGAGAATGAGTTTACTGAATTGATCCAAATCGAGAATATCTAATGGAGTCTTATCTACATGTTAATAGATGGTTCTCATAGTGGAATATGCATGTAATCCTTTGATCTGAAACTACTATAGAACCTTATATATATAAATCCATATTTTGGTTCATACTCATTCATGACTCAGTTATGTACGGGATTATCTGGATATGGTAGATTATATATGAAGGTTGTGAGTAGGTTAACATGGAATCAATCATTCTTGGTAAGAGGAAATTGCATCCTACCTACTTCAAACAAATGATGATTCAGGAAGACTTTGATCAAAGCATGATGAAAATTAGAAATAATTTTTAATATTTTATTAAATAAATCATCATCATAAGATTGAAAGAGAAATGAATATGATATTTGGATTGATATATTTTCATACCCAGAGTCATATTCAGAATGCAGGAAGATTGAAGGATCTAGTTGCATGGTAACTTTCCACCGAAGGATATTTTTGGTATTTCAATCAAAATTTTACATCTTTCAGAAAGTCACGATACGTTGCTAGACGTCAATCATGTCTTATGAGTTTGATCAAATTAAAATTTTAATTTGATCATTAAATTAGAAAGTATTCTAATTAAGTCAAATTAGATAGTCTAGTTTTGACCTAAATCGGTTTGGTTTAGTTTTAACTAGATTAGGTCAAATCACACCCAGACCCACTATTGGTTAGATGTGGAATCCAATGGATCACACATAAAGAAAATTGATTAAGAATCTAATTGGATTAGGCCATGTTTACAAGATGAACATGCTAGCACATGTAGCAAACCCTAGCACCTAGATTCGAATTGGATTCGAATCGGCTTCCAATTTGGGCTAATTAAGGATCAATTTGAGCCAAATTGGATTTGTTCTTGAATTGGATTAACCTAGATTGATTGGGATTTAGATGGGACATCACATACTAGAATCCCATGCACCAGAGAGTCTCTCTCTTGTGCGTGGGAAGTCTTTCATGCGTAAAGAGTCTTTGGCGCATGGGATTAAGTTGGCGCCTACCTTCTTTGACTTTTTTTATTTTTCATGTCGCATAAATTTTTTAAATGGGCATGGACATCCGATATGGGATGCAAAAGAGTCCTTCTATAGGTTAAAAACTCCATTATCTATTTAATATTTGCATAAGAAGGGACTCTTTATCACCCAGGACTGCTTGCTGCCCAGGATTCCTTGCTGCCCACTCTTCCTTGGCGCCTCTTGGACCAAGTCAAAGTCCCTTGGGACTTTGACTATTCAAAGATCATCTAAATGGGCATCCCACATCAAGGCCATTGGATGGCCTTCTTATCTAATGTAATGGTTGTATATGGTGGCGCCAAAAATGAAAGCTTGCAACTCTTCATAAATAACTTACGTAGAATTAGTCCAAGAGTCCTTCTGCTTTAAGGCACCTCTTGGACTAAGTCTACATGTCATTATTATTTGATAAGGCATGAGATAGGCTGAAGGGACATGAGATAATAATATGAAAAGGGTGCAAGAAAATGTGTTGGCACCCCTACGTACATTATAAATAAGGGTGCACACCAAGAGTCCGATGGTCGTGAAATTATCTTTCTTTCTTACAAGTGTTTTCTTATTGTCTAATTTTTTTCTTCCCTTCTCTTATCCAGACCTTGTCCTTATAAGGATAAGAAGTCATTTTAAGACAAAGAGATTAGAAAGAAAAAATTATGAAGATAAGGAAAAAGAAAGATAGGTAAGGAGAGGCAAGGAAGGTGACATAAAGGCTAAGGAAGTCTCTGTGTGGATTAACGTTGGAGGGTGAACACGTGGGCACCTGGTGGAACCTCTAACGGACTGCTGTCGGCAATTAAGAATAATTCAGGATTTAGTGATAAGAGGTATGTTCTAATACTTTCTTTTATATTATAAATGCATGTTATATGATTTAATTGCTAATAAGGTGGTCCTAGGATTCGGGTTTGATTTGTATGATTTCATAATTTTACTTTAAAATCCATGCTTCCGCCCTGTACACCAATCCTATCAGTGATATTAGAGCAAGCCTTATTAGGTTAAATCATATAATGCTTTGCTTATAATATAATGGCATAAATAAAAAAATTATGATATTATCTTTTTATTAGCTTGTTATTTATATGATGAGATCATATTTTTATTTATCATAATGAGATTATGATGTATATATTATTCTATAAAGGTTGCCCTAACATTATGAAAAGTATTCACTATGTAATGATGGTTGTCCTAGAATAATTATACATGTTAATATATATATATATATATATATATATATATATATATATATATATATATATATATATATATATATATATATATATATATATGTATGTATATATATATATATATATTATCATAATTGATGCTTTTATGCATTTAGTTTGATTTAAATTAGAATGTGCATCGAGACCATTTAAATTCTACTTTAAAATTATATTAAGTTGTAGTGTAATTAAGCCATAGCTGAATCAGTCGGGATGTCTAATTGATCAATCGGTGTCTAAAAAAAATGATTCATGATTGGTAAAGAGAATATGATTTTTTAATTGGTTTTGTTGTCTGATCTGGCCAATTTATTAGTGTCTAAGGAAAGCAACGGGGGACCCCCACTTCTCTCCAATATACCTAGTCAATTCGATTAGTTTAATTCTAGATTGAAATGCTTAGTATTATATTCACTACATTAAGGCCTTCCTTCATAGTAGGTTCTTATTATGTCCAGAACCATATTAGTTTTGTTGTGTAACCACAAGATCTATCATGGGGAATGATATAATATTAATCTAGTGCATTGAGATGCTTGCAGCATTTTGAATATACTACTTTATTGTGTAACCATAAAAGCAGTTATATTTTATTTTGACTGTATAGAAATGAAGGGTTCTATTTAAACTAAAATATTAAAGTTTGTTATGCTAAAACAAGGCTATTAATGTTTTAGAGGCAAAATTTTTTTTGAAAGTTGCATAAAATGCAATTAGAAAGAGTTTCCTACCTTTAAACTTATAACAGGTTTGTTGTGCAACCATAAGACCTTTTATAAGGAATTAGGATCTTATTCTTACTAAGCAAATCAATTAGAGGGTTATGTTTTTTGATTAAATAGTGGGAGATATAATTAAATTAAAGTCCTAATTTAATTTTGTTTGTCATCATGAGTTGTTTGCTTATGTATTGTTCTTTATTATGTAGATTAAATAACTTCTTTACTTTCATTGCATTCAATTTTAGATTCAAATAAATTGACTGGTCAAAATTATGTGGACTGGCTGAGAAACCTAAAAATAATACTCAGTCAAGAAAAACTCTCCTATATTCTTGATAACCTTGATCCTAAGCTATTAGAAAAAGATGCCACAGATGAAGATAAGTCCAAATACTAGATGTGGCAAAATGATTTTCTTACTGTCAAATGCATCATACTTGCCTCTATGAGTAATGAATTATAGAGGCAGCATGATGGTATGGACACTCAATCCATATTGCTCAATCTAAAAGAGCTTTATGGAGAGCATAGTAGGATTGGTAGATATGAGATATCTAAGCAATTATTTCATGCAAGAATGATAGAAGAAACATCCATACAAAATCATGTTTTGATGGTAATTGATCTAATCACTCGATTAAATCGATTAGGTTTTGTTATGGATGGAGAGTTAAGTCAGGATTTGATCCTGCAATCACCCCTAGAATCATTTTCTCAGTTTGTCATGAACTATCACATAAATAAATTAAATTCTTCCTTGCCTGAGTTGTTAAATATGCTCAAGACAGCAGAAAGCCATATCAAGAAAGATAAGGCTCCTCTTCTTCTTATGGATGGGATCTCCAAGAAGAAGGCGGGCAAAAAGGGTTCAAAGAGAAGGTTGAACCCTAAAGGTGGTATAAATAAGAAGGAAAAGGAGAAAAAGATCTTCGGACAGATGACCTACTTTTACTACGATAAAATAGGTCATTGGAAGAGGAATTGCAAGGCTTACCTCGCAACCGTGAAGTCTGGTGCAAATAATGTACCAAAAGGTATGTATGAGATACATACTATATTATCATTAAATTCTTCCATTTTAAACTCTTGGGTATTAGATACCGACTGTGGTTTTCATATATGCAAATCTTTGTAGGGGTTGCAGAAAATTAAGAGTTTGAAGAAAGGTGACTTCAAGCTTTATGATGCTGGAGGACAGTCTATTCAAGCAGAAGCCGTAGGGACAAATATATTAAAGTTACCTTCTGAAAAGATCTTAGAGCTTACAAATTATTATTATATGCCTAAGATCATTAGAAATATTATATCTATACCCTTGCTATTAAAACAAGGTTATAGTCTTAATGTAACGAGCGAAAGTTGCTCGATTAAATATTCTAATGAAAATATTTCTTTTGGCATATTTAGCAATGGTTTGTTAACTCTATGTTTGGATGACAATATATTTCATATTGATGAAAATAGAAAATGTAAGAAAGATGACATAAATAATACTTTACTTTGGCATTGTCGATTAGGTCATATTAGTGAGGCTAGGATTAACAAGTTATACAAAGAAAAGTTCTTTGATCTTTTTGATTATAAATCATTAAAAACTTGTGAATCATGTCTCATGGGTAAAATGACCAAGACTCCATTTAGTGGATATGGAGAAAGGACAAATGAGTTATTAGGACTTATACATATGGATGTATGTGGTCCTATGATAACTCAAGCCAGAGGAGGATACTCTTATTTTATAACGTTCACTGATGATTTATCTAGGTTTAGATATATGTATCTTATGAAACACAAATTAGAAGCCTTTCATAAATTTTAAAAGTATCAAAGCATGGTCGAAAAATAAATTGGACAATGTATAAAAATCCTTCGATTTGATCGGAGAGGAGAATACTTATCTAGTGAGTTTATAGACTATCTTAAAGTTAAAGGGATTCTCTCTAAATGGACACCTCCTTATACACCGTAATTAAATGGTGTAGCTGAAAGAAAAAGTTATACCGTATTAGATATGGTACGGTCCATGATGTGCTTCACTGAATTACCTATTTTCTTCTAGGGTCATGCCCTGGAGTTCGTAATTTATATCTTGAATAGAGTACCTTCTAAATCTGTATCTAGTACTCCATATGAAATATGAAGAAGTAAGAAATCTAATCTTAAGTATCTTAAGATATGGGGTTGTCCAGCATATATCAAAAAAAATTTTGGACATAAGCTTGATGCTAGATCGACAGATATCTATTTATAGGATATCCTAGAAATAGTATAGGATATTTATTCTACCATCCTACTGAACAAAATGTATTTGTAAGTAGGCATGCCACTTTCATAGAAAAAGAATTTATCCTAGAAAAGGGTAGTGGCAGAAATATTGAACTTAGTGAAGTTCAAAAAAAATAAATAAAAATTTCTCAACCAAATAATCACATAAAAAAATTAGAACACATAACTCCTTTCCGTAGGTCTGAAAGAGTACAACATGTACCTATGAGGTACGGGTTAGTTATTAAGAACAATGAAGCCCATGTCATTGAGAATGACGAACCTCAAACCTATACAGAAGCAATCAAAAGTAAGAACTCTTACAAATGGCTGGCTGCCATGCAATCCGAAATGGAATCCATGCGCACCAACAAAGTATGGACTTTGGTGGATGTACCAGAGGATATAAATCCTATTGGATGCAAATGGATTTTTAAGAAAAAGATAGGAGCAGATGGTCAAATTCAAACTTACAAGGTCAAATTGGTGGCTAAAGGTTTTAGGCAAAAATAGGAGATTGATTATGATGAAACATTTTCACCTGTTGCCATGCTCAAATCTATTTGGATTATGCTTGCCATAGCAACATACCACGATTATGAAATATGGCAAATGGATGTAAAGACCGCCTTCCTTAATGGTTTCCTTGAGGAGGAGGTCTATATGTCACAGCCAAAGGATTTGAGTCAAATGAGAGACCAAATCAGGTATGCAAGCTTAAGAGATCTATTTATGGATTAAAGCAAGCATCAAGGAGTTGGAACATCCATTTTGATGTAACAGTCAAAGAGTTTGGTTTCATCAAGAATGTGGATGAACCGTGTGTGTACAAGAAAACTAGTGGGAGGACCATAGTCTTCTTGGTTCTGTATGTAGATGACATACTCCTCATTGAAAATGATATCCCAATGTTGCAATCAGTTAAATTATGGCTATCAAATAAGTTTTCCATGAAAGACTCAGGAAAAGCATCCTATATACTAGGAATAAAGATCTATAGAGATAGATCTAAAAGAATGCTAGGTTTGTCCCAATCTAGGTACATTGACTTAATACTAAAAAGATTTAGTATGAATGGGAGTAAAAGAGGTTACTTATCCATGAGTCAAGACATACATCTCTCTAAAAAGATGTCTTCAAAGACACAAGAAGAGAGAAATAAAATGAGTTCTATTCCTTATGTTTTGGTTGTTGGATCAATAATGTATGCCATATTATGTATAAGGCCTAATGTTACTTTTGCTTTAGGCATTGCAAGTAGATTTTAAGCTGATCTAGGAGAAGATCATTGGAAAGCTGTGAAAAATATTCTTAAGTACTTGAGAAGGACTAAAGATAATTTTCTAGTATATGATGGTTCTGATCTTAAACTAGAAGCATATTCTGACTCTAGTTTTCAATCAGACCCAGATGATAGCAAATTTATTTTAAGATATGACTTTACTCTGAATGATGGAGCAGTGAGTTGGAAGAGTACTAAGCAGCCAACTTTAGCTGACTCAACCACTAAGGTAGAATACATAGCTGTAAGTGAAGCTGCTAAGGAAGCTATCTGGATGAAGAAGTTTATCACTGAATTGGGTGTTATTCCTAAAATTAAGAATCCAGTACCACTTTATCGTGATAATACTAGAGCTGTTGCTCAAACAAAGGAACCAAGGTCTCATCATAAATCCAAATACATTCTGAGATGCTTCCATCTCATTCGTGAAATTATTGAAAGACAAGATGTAGTCATAGAACGAGTTGACACAAAGAACAACATAGCGGACCCATTCACTAAGGCTTTACCACTGTTTGATCATCACCTTGATTGTATGGGATTAAAATATAAGGGTGATTGGCTTTGGTGCAAGTAGGAGATTGAAAGGAATATGTTCTCAAGCCAATCAAATTTTATTTATTTATTTAGGCTATTTTTATCTTCCAAACTCATGTAATGATATTTTAAAAATAAATAAAGGCATTTATTTCATTATATACAGTGTCTTATTATTTATTTAAGATTATGATAAATCCCATAATTAGGACTATGGTTTTAGGATTATGATGAGATCATACCAGTGAGACCTAAAATCTTAAAATCCTAATTTAAACATTCCTAGTCGATGGGACATTGAGTTGGGATCAATGTTTTCTAGTAAGACTAACACATCCTTTGTATGCTTAATTGAGAGGGTGATTGATCTCACAATAACTTGTGTATGACACTAATACAAGAATGTGGGTGCTCATTAGAGAATGAGTTCACTGAATTGATCCAAATCGAGAATATCTAATGGAGTCTTATCTATATATCAATAGATGGTTCTTATAGTGGAATTGCGCATGTAATCTTTTGATTTGAAACTACCATAGAACCTTATATATGAAGGAAAATCCTGATTTCCCGGTCCAGGTTCGTCCAGATCTGATTAGATTAAGAGATATATTTCAAAAATTTTTTCTCTTGATCCCAATCAGATCTTGATATGTTTCAGATCTGATTCTTATTATTTTAATAAAATAAAATTAAAAGATAAATTAAATCAAATTTAATTTACCTGATTTGGGTAATCCTATTACCCTGTAGATGATCCTGATTGCAGCGGAAGGTTCTGGATCTAGCCACGCAAGCGCCTGGCCTCTACTGGTATCCACTCGAGTTGGATCTGGAGATCCTCTTCTTCTCTATCACACCTCCAAAAATCAGATCTGGATCTGATCTGGAGGATCTTCAAAACTCTTTTGAAGATTTGCAGTCGTCCTTTTGCAGCAGCGCAGCCTTCTCGCTTTTGATCGCCTTTCCTTGATCTGAATCGCACCAACCTAAGTCCAAAACTCTTTTTGGATGTGGAGAGCAAGGGGAGAAGAGATTATGGCATGGAGAAGGAGGGGAGAGGCAGCCTTGGGGCATGGGATTTCTTAATTGAATTGCTTTCACTTTGAATTAGGGTTGGGCGCAGGGTCTTATTTATAGACCTCTTGTGATCCAACTCCTCTTCCTCTCAACCAATCACAACCCTTTGTGAAATCAGATCTAAATCTGATTGGTTGGAATAGAGACCCCTGGATTCCTCCTTAGAGGGCGCCTAAGACCAGTCAAACTGGATTCTTAGTAGAACTCTGATTGGAATCCAAAAGGGAGGTGGAGTCCTTGTCCAACAAGGACTCCAAGGCGCCTCCAACTTGGGCTCACGCCACCCTTGGCGTGCGCCCTTCTCCTTGCCAGGTTCTGGCAGGGGGACAGGCCCCCACCAGCTCTCCAATAGGTGCATGACATGTGGTCAAAAGTCAAAGGGTCAATGGTCAACATTTGACCAGTCAAAGGTAGACTTTTGACCAAAGTCAAAGAACAAGAAATGGCAGGTGACCAAAAATGGCAGGTAATGTCTTACAAATAAGACAACCTATTCTGACTTGGACAACCTCCAGTCAGACCATATGAAGGCCTCTGATTGAGCACAAACTCCTTTGGCTCAGTCAGGACAACTTATTTATGATAGTAAAAGAAGAACGTTAGGTTCAATCGAGTGCTAGCACGATTTCCTTGAACCTAATTGAATCTCATTCAGATCAATTGAACTAGATCAGTTCAATTGATGATCACCAGATTCAAACCCTTGTTTGTGTGACCCAGTTAGGTTCAGTTCTGTATGGTAATGGGATATGTCATGATCTCTATCATAGACATCATCGAAACTCCTTTCGATGGATCAAAACTCTTCTGATTCGAACAGCTAGAATGATCGATCATCTAAATCATTCTAATTGCTCCCAAAATCCATCAGTGACACCTAGCAGTATATGGTGGCAACCCATCAGAGCTGAATGCGAACCTCTTGGTGCAGCTACCTGTGTGATTCAGTTCTTCTATCTTGAGCCCCGATCAGATTAGGGTTAAGGTGAACTCGTCAAACCCTAGTCTCTGTCATATGATGTAATCATTCGATTCAAGTCCAATGTGAAAATCTAAATAGAAACTCTTTCTATTATTTCACTCTACCATGGCCATGGATTTCTGGACTTGATTCTCATGATCATCATAGGGCTGCTCCTCTACCACCGAGGTAGATAGATTCCATCTTGATGCAATCCAGTTCCTACAATGAACATGCTATAGCCAACATACACCTCAGGGTTCCATATGGCTAGGAGACCGAGTAATGGTGTAGTCAAACTATAACACCCTCAAGGTGAACTGCCGATGCATCTCAGGTCAAAGAACCAGACACACTACTGCAGCATCGAGTCAGTCATTGACGAGAAGGTAGACTTCCTAATGACTACTCGAGGTGGTCACGCTCAGTGCCCTCGTTCTCTAACGAGTACCTGTACTCTCGCTCTGGTGTCTCCACACCATAGACTCAAGACTCATCTACTAAAGAGAAGCGATTGTACACCAACCTTCCAGATCAATCACCATCCTCGTGATGATCCTATGGTCGGGAGCATTTTATGAGTTAATAATGATTATTCATGTCTTAAATTTTCAACTCTTGAAAATATGAATTATCATTACCATTAACTCAAAGGATGTATCACAGACACTAAATACACAGGTGTGATAGAAAATAACCCATTTTATTGATTATAGTCAAAATTATAATTTTGCCCCTAGAAGTGTATTACAAGTGTCAGCCAATTCTGGCTTCTAGGGCACATATATCTAACAATCTCCCACTTGTCCTAAAGCCAATTGGCTACAAGTCTAAGTCCCATCTTCTCAAGGTGGGCTTCGATCTTCTGCTGGCCCAACGGCTTTGTAAGTGGGTCTGCCACATTATCTGTACGGAGTTGACTCTCTTGACCTCAACGTAACCTTTCTTCAAGGTAATCGCTTGGATGAGATGATATCCTGTTTGCATCTGATGGCCATTACTACCAGAACTCTTCCATTCTGCACAAACAGTGAAACTCTGCCAGATGTCGACTTTCGATCATCTATATCGGACATGAAAGTCCGAGTCTGTGTATCCCTGGACTTGGAGTTCTCCGTTACCAAAGACCAACATCATATCCTTAGTTCTTCTCAAGTACTTAAGGATACATTTCATAGAAGTCCAGTGTTCTTCACCTGGATTTGACTGATATCTGCTTGTGACACTCACAGCATGGGCTATATCAGGTCGTGTACATAGCATGGCATACATGAGGCTCCCTATTGCAGAAGCATAAGGGATCTTGCTCATGCGTTCTATTTCCTCAGGTGTGCTGGGGCACATCTTCTTGGAAAGATGAATACCATGTCTGAAGGGTATTAATCCCCTCTTAGAGTTTTCCATACTAAACCTCTTTAGTACTTCCTCTATGTACATCTTCTGTGAAAGTCCTAGCATCCTATTCGGTCTATCCCTATAGACCTTAATTCCTAGAATAAAGGATGCTTCACCTAGGTCTTTCATGGAGAATTCCTTTGGACAACAATTTTGATGTCAACATGGGAATATCATTTCCAATAAGGAGGATGTCATCCACGTACAATACGAGGAAGACAACAGCGCTCCCACTGACCTTTTTGAAAACACATGGTTCCTCTTCATTTTTGATGAAACCAAACTTTTTGATCACATCATTGAAACGAGTGTTCCAGCTCCGAGATGCTTGCTTAAGTCCATATATGGACCTTTGCAGCTTGCAAACCTTGTGATCAGTATCACTGGATGTGAAACCTAGCGGCTGTTTCATATAGATATCTTCCTCAAGATATCCATTTAGGAATGCCATTTTCACGTCCATTTGCCATATTTCATAATCGAAATAGGCTGCAATGGCAAGCAATGTGCGGATGGATTTTAGCATAGCTACCGGGAAAAGGTATCCTGATAGTCAATGCCTTCGCGTTGACTATAACCTTTTGCCACTAGTCTAGCCTTGAATGTCTCCACATTCCCATCTGCACCAATCTTTCTCTTGAAGATCCATTTACACCCAATAGGTACTATACCTTCTGGTGGATCTACCAAGGTCCAGACTTGGTTTGAGTGCATCGAGTCAATTTCTGACTGCATTGCCTCTAGCCATTTCTCGGAGTCGATATCTGATATCGCCTCGTTGTAGGTTTTGGGATCATCACCATGAGCACCATTACCTACGAGGAACATTTTCCTCTACTTCCTCTGAAATAATACCTAAGTATCTTTCAGGGGGATGGGAAACTCTTTCCGATCTACGAGGTGGAGGAGGTAGTGTTCTTATTGGCTCAACCTGATTTGGTTCCAATTGGTCCTTAGCTCGTTCTGCTTGTGAGACTTTCTCATCAAGCTTAATCTGCTTTCCAATGCCGCTATCTTGAATAAACTATTTTTCAAGAAAGATGGCATGTCGACTCACAATCACATTGTGGTCTTCTGGAATGTAGAAATAGTATCCTAATGACTCTTTAGGATATCCTATGAATCGAGCTCTAAAGGACCTAAACTCTAACTTGTCCGCTTGTTGTCTTTTGACATGAGCCGGACAACCCCAAATTCTGAGATGACTCAGACTTGGTTTCTTACCGTGCCATATCTCATACGGTGTGGTAGGAACGGTTTTAGAGGGAACCCTATTCAGTAGATAAATTGAAGTTAACAATGAGTGTCCCCAAAGGAAAATCAGGGAGGTCTGTGAAGCTCATCATGGATCGAACCATATCCAATAGAGTCCGATTTCTCCATTCTGAAACCCCGTTGAGTTGAGGTGTTCCTGGTGGAGTCCATTGAGAGACTATGCCATTTTCCTTAAGATAGTCTAGGAATTCCCGGCTAAGGTATTCACCTCCTCGATCTGATCGAAGAACCTTAATGGGTTTTCCAGTTTATTTTTCTACTTCATGTCTGAATTCTTTGAACTTTTCAAAAGCTTCAGACTTGTGTCTCATAAGATACACATACCCATACCTAGACAGATCATCGGTAAAGGTAATGAAGTAGACAAAATTGCCTCTAGCCGGCACATCAAATGGGCCGCACACATCAGTATGTACTAGGGCAAGGAGATCTGTGGCCCTCTCCCCATGTCCAACAAAAGGGAGTTTAGTCATTTTGCCTTGAAGACAAGATTCACAAGTTGGATATGACTCAAAAGTCAATGGACTCAATAGCCCATTTTTCTCCAATTTGTTGATCCTATCTTCTGCTATATGACCTAATCTCAGGTGCCATAGATATCTGTCGTTTGGACTATCCCTAGGTCGTTTGGCATTCACGTTTTGCTCGATAGTTAAGAATAGGTACATCAATATGTAGCTGATAAAGACCATTAATAAGGAAACCATTTGCAATTTTATTTCTTTCATAAAGAATGTTACAATGGTCCTTAAAGAAGGTGATCACATAACCTTCTTGTGCTAAGCATGAAACAGAAATCAAATTCCTGCTAGCTGCAGGCACATAATAACAGTCTTTTCAAAACTAAGTCTAAACCAGATGGTAATCGAAGAGGGTATGTTCCCACGGCTACTGCAGCAACTCTTGCTCCATTACCGATGCGTAGGATCATGTCTCCATCCCTCAGCCTCCTGCTATCCTCAAGACCCTGCATAGAAGTGCACAGATGAGCACTAGAACCAGAGTCAAGCACCCAACTGGATGCAGAAGAAACCGTAAGGTTAGACTCAATAACGAGCATACCTCCAGAAGGACCTTCCTTCTTGTTCTTCAGGGTGGCCAGGTAAGTAGGGCAGTTCCGCTTCCAATGGCCGTCGCTGTTGCAATGGAAACACTTTCCTTTGCCATCGGACCTTCTTCTTCGGTTCTGCCTTCTTCTTCTTTGATCCTTCCACCTTTTGCTTTTTCACAGACTTCTTTTTCTTTCCATAAGACTTTCTTTTGGAAGAAGTCCGTTCCATAGCAAGAACTGAGCCTTTAGAACCTTTCATAGAAAGCTCAGCGGTAACCAGCATATTCATTAATTCGGCCAAGGAATTTTGAAGTTTATGCATGTGGTAATTCATGATGAATTGCCCATATGCATCAGTCAAGGATTGCAGAATAATATCGTTCTGCAGATCCAAGTCCAACTTCACACCGAGCTTCTCAAGCTCTTCCATGTCCTTGATCATTGTCAGACAGTGATCTTGGACTGACTGCCCATCACGCATCTTAGCCTTAAAAAGTCATTTTGTGACTTGATATTTGGCTGCGCGACTCTGTTCACCAAACATCTCCTGCAGGTGAGCCAACATTTGGCGAGCAGTCCCGATATCTTCATGTTGGCGCTGGAGCTCATCAGACATCGAGCCCAACATGTAATATCTGGCCTTATTATCTTCGTCTATCCATTTTTTCCAGAGACGCTCTCTGTTCAACAGATGGACGGGCTGGTAAGGTGGGAGGGTCCTGGTCCAAAACATGGGTTAACTTCTCGAACCCAAAATAATTTTGTAGTTCCTGAGCCAATCTTTATAATTGGGTCCAGTCAGTCTATGTGTGTCCAGGATACGTGCCAATGGGTTGGACGCAGACATTTTCCTGTAGAGAGTCAAAGATTCTAGTTAGATACTGTAATTTTGACTTGACCAATTTATTTAGAAGGGATTTTATTTTTAAACAAATTAGCTCCCACTATTTTCTCGGATCCCTACACTCCCTCTGTAGAGATGCAAAAATCTCCATGATTAATGATTTCTAGTGGGTGGTGCGGTCTCACCAACTGACTCATCACCTCACCTAACAGTTATTGGTGATGGGTTAGCCAATGAGTGAACAACTCTTGTTCAATGATTCTCTAATCATGGTGCACCCAAACTTGGTCTCTAATTCATGAATCTCACCGTATCCAAAATATTGATCCACTCCTTAGTTAAGTCAGACCCACCATTTGCATAGACTGGGTTCCTAATTGAGTCTCTCACCGTATCCAAAATATTGAGCCCAACTCATCCTCCAGCCCATAGCATCCAATGCCTAATAGACATGGTTGCATCTTCCCGGTGCAACTGAGCCACTGTATCCAGCCGAGAACAATCAACCCCGGGAAGGGCCCGCACATCTACAATGGTGGAAGACCTCAGACTTAATCTTTTCTTAGGGAGAATTGATTCAGGTCTCATTAAACTAGACTTGGCTTAGTCATAACAATTATGACTAACCTAGTGGCATGGGTTAGCTCGGATTATTGACCACCTCAGATCAGAACTGTGTCAACAGATATGGCCAGGTAAGTGAGACCGGTGGAAGGAATATGCCATTAACTCGTACAAGAATGCATTCAGGTCGAGTAGCTTCCAATTAAAAACCAGTCGGTCGTCTGTGCCAAACTTACCTTAGACACCAAATTGTTGAGTCAGAACCAATTGGGTTAGCCTACAATCCAGACTCTAACCTCTGAGCCTAATTAGGTCTTGCTTGATCGTGACTCGATCTTGACCCAGACTTAATCCTATTAGGCTGGTCAATTTAAGCATTGTTGATCCCATCTAACCAACTCTTGATTCGGTTTGATCAACCGCTTAGACCTAATTGAGCTACCCAAGCCCGAACCCAGTATTATGAATATGTCTTAGATCTGAAATTCTCAATTTTAGACCTAATTAATATTCCATAAACTTAATTCTTAATTAAGTAGGGTTCATAAACAAAATATGCACAATAAATCCTAGGGTTTCAGGATCTAGGGTTTTGCAGAAAGTAAGTTTTGGGATTTCTGATTAAGGACGAACACGCAGCACCCCTACACATCATAAGAACACCCCATCGAATGGGAAAGAGAGGGCCTTTAAACCCTTCTTCATTCTTATGACCGGACGGCCAAGAGGAACGCCTTAATCAGGAACATTCAATACTACAAAACAATATCAGATCTATATCATATATCTCATATATAAAGTAGATCTAATCATGGCATATTTTGCATACATCTCATGTATCATAATCATGCATATTTTCAGATCTAAATTATCTCATAATAATCTAAAAAATTAGATTTAAATTGATCTAATCAAAATAAATTCTAATCTAGACAATTATGTAGAACTATTCTACAACTAGTCTAGACATGCATCAATCATATCTCATATGATATTTAAAATTAAATAATTTTTATTTACTATTTTTTAGATGTTATTATAACACTTATAATATCAAGAAAATAGTAAATAAAAGATCTAAAATATGATTTAATCAGATTAAATCAAAACATGCAAGACTATTCTATAGAACTATTCTATTCTAGAACTAGTCATGCATATCTTCTAATGTTCTTAGATCCAAATCATTTAATTTTAATTTTTTCTGATTTCAGATCTGATCACATCTCATGTGACATCTAAAATCACTTTATTTTCTAATTAAAATAAATTTAAAATTAGATCTAAACAATTTTAGAACCATGGCTCTGATACCAGTTGAAGGGAAATCCTGATTTTCCGGTCCAGGTTCGTTCAGATCTGATCAGATCAAGAGATATATTTCAAAAATTTTTCTCTTTGATCTCAATCAGATCTTGATATTTTAGATCTAATTCTTATTATTTTAATAAATAAAAAAATAAAATAAGATAAATTAAATCAAATTTAATTTACCTGATTTGGGTAATCCTATTACCCTGTTGATGATCCTGTATTGCAGCGGAAGGTTCTGGATCTAGCCACGCAAGCGCCTGGCCTCTACCGGTATCCACTTGGGTTGGATCTAGAGATCCTCTTCTTCTCTATCACACCTCCAAAAATTAGATCTGGATCTGATCTGGAGGATCTTCAAAACTCTTTTGAAGATCAGCAGTCGTCCTTTTGCAGCAGCGCAGCCTTCTTGCTTTTGATCGCCTTTCTTTGATCTGGATCGCACCAACCAAGTCCAAAACTCCTTTTGGACGTGGAGAGGCAAGGGGAGAAAGAGATTATGGCATGGAGGAAGGAGGGGAGAGGCAGCCTTGGGGCATGGGGAATTATGATTCTCAATTGAATTGCATGTTCACTTTGAATCTGAGTTGGGCGCACAGGGTCTTATTTATAGACTAACTGTGATCCAACTCCTCTTCTTCCCAACCAATCACAACCCTTTGTGAAATCAGATCTAAATCTGATTGGTGGGAATAGAGTCCCCTGGATTCCTCCTTAGAGGGTGCCTAAGACCAGTCAAAGTTGGATTCTTAGAAGAACTCTAATTGGAATCCAAAAGGGAGGTGGAGTCCTTGTCCAACAAGGACTCCTAGGCGCCTCCAACTTGGGCACACGCCACCCTAGGGTGGCGTGCGCCCTTCTCCTTGCCAGGTTCTGGCAGGGGGACAGGCCCCCACCAGCTCTCCAATAGGTGCATGACATGTGGTCAAAAGTCAAAGTGTCAATGGTCAACGTTTGACCAGTCAAAGGTAGACTTTTGACCAAAGTCAAAGAACAAGAAATGGCAGGTGACCAAAAATGGCAGGTAATGTCTTACAAAATAAGACAACCTTTTCTGACTTGGACAACCTCCAGTCAGACCATATGAAGGCCTCTGATTGAGCACAAACTCCTTTGGCTCAGTCAGGACAACTTATTTATGATAGTAAAAGAAGAACGTTAGGTTCAATCGAGTGCTAGCACGATTTTCCTTGAACCTAATTGAATCTCATTCAGATCAATTGAACTAGATCAGTTCAATTGATGATCACCAGATTCAAACCCTTGTTTGTGTGACCCAGTTAGGTTCAGTTCTGTATGGTAATGGGATATGTCATGATCTCTATCATCGACATCATCGAAACTCCTTTCGATGGATCAGAACTCTTCTGATTCGAACAGCTAGAATGATCGATCATCTAAATCATTCTAATTGCTCCCAAAATCCACCAGTGACACCTAGCAGTATATGGTGGCAACCCATCAGAGCTGAATGCGAACCTCTTGGTGCAGCTACCTGTGTGATTCAGTTCTTCTATCTTGAGCCCCGATCAGATTAGGGTTAAGGTGAACTCGTCAAACCCTAGTCTCTGTCATATGATGTAATCATTCGATTCGAGTCCAATGTGAAAATCTAAATAGAAACTCTTTCTATTATTTCACTCTACCATGGCCATGGATTTCTGGACTTGATTCTCATGATTCATCATAGGGCTGCTCCTCTACCACCGAGGTAGATAGATTCCATCTTGATGCAATCCAGTTCCTACAATGAACATGCTATAGCCAACATACACCTCAGGGTTCCATATGGCTAGGAGACCGAGTAATGGTGTAGTCAAACTATAACACCCTCAAGGTGAACTGCCGATGCATCTCAGGTCAAAGAACCAGACACACTACTGCAGCATCGAGTCAGTCATTGACGAGAAGGTAGACTCCCTAATGACTACTCGAGGTGGTCACGCTCAGTGCCCTCATTCTCTAACGAGTACCTGTACTCTCGCTCCTGGTGTCTCCACACCGTAGACTCAAGACTCATCTACTAAAGAGAAGCGATCGTACACCAACCTTCCGGATCAATCACAATCCTCGTGATGATCCTATGGTCGGGAGCTGTTTATGAGTTAATAATGATTATTCATGTCTTAAATTTTCAACTCTTGAAAATATGAATTATCATTACCATTAACCCAAAGGATGTATCATAGACACTAAATATACAGGTGTGATAGAAAATAACCCATTTCATTAATTATAGTTAAAATTATAATTTTGCCTCTAGAAGTGTATTACAAGTGTCAGCCAATTCTGGCTTCTAGGGCACATATATCTAACAATATATATAAATCCATATTTTGGTTCATACTCATTCATGGCTTAGTTATGTATGGGATGATCTGGATATGGTGGATTATATATGAAGGTTGTGAGTAAGTTAACATGGAATCGATCATTCTTGGTAAGAGAAAATTGCATCCTACCTGATTCAAACAAATGATGAATCAAGAAGACTTTGATCAAAGCATGATGAAAATTAAAAATAATTTTTAATATTTTATTAAATAAATCATCATCATAAGATTGAAAGCGAAATAAATATGATATTGGGATTGACATATTTCCATACCCAGAGTCATATTCAGGATGCAGGGAGATTGAAGGATCTAGTTGCATGGTAACTTTTCACTGAAGGATATTTTGGTATTTTCATCAAAATTTCACATCTTCCAGGAAGTCATGATATGTTGCTAGATGTCAATCATGTCTTGTGGGTTTGATCAAATTTAAATTTTAATTTGATCATTAAATTAGAAAGTGTTCTAATTAAGTCAAATTGGGTAGGCTAGTTTTGACCTAAATCGGTTTGGTTGAGTTCTAACCAGATTAGATCAAATCACACCCAGACCCACTATTGGTTAGATGTGGAACCCAATGGATCACACACAAAGAGAATTGATTAAGGATCTAATTGGATTAGACCATGTTTGCAAGATGAACATGCTAGCACATGTAGCAAACCCTAGCACCTAGATTCGAATTGGATTTGAATCAGCTTCCGATTTGGGCTAATTAAGGACCAATTTGAGCCAAATTGGATTTGATCTTGAATTAGATTAACCTAGACTGATTGGGCTTCAGATGGGGTGTCACATACCAAAATCCCACGTGCTAGAGAGTCTCTCTCTTGCGCATGGGAAGTCTTTCATGTGCAAAGGGTCTTTGGCGCATGGGATTAAGTTGGCACCTACCTTCTTTAACTTTTCCTATTTTTCATGTTGCATAAATTTTTCAAATGGGCATGGACATTAGATATGGGGCCAAAAAGAGTCCTTTTGCAGGTTAAAAACTCCATTATCTATTTAATATTTGCATAAGAAGGGACTCTTTGTCGCCCTGGACTCCTTGCTGCCCAGGACTCCTTGCCACCTCTTGGACCAAGTCAAAGTCCCTTGGGACTTTGACTACTAAAAGATCATCTGAATGGGCATCCCACATCAAGGCCATTGGATGGCCTTCTTATCTGATCTAATGGTTGTATATGATGGCACTAAAAATGAAAATTTGCGACTCTTCGTAAATAACTTACGTAGAATTAGTCTAAGAGTCCTTCTGCTTTAAGGCACCTCTTGGACTGAGTTGTTATTAGGCTGAAGGGACATGAGATAATAATATGAAAAGGGTGTGAGAAAATGTGTTGGCACCCCTACATACATTATAAATAAGGGTGCACACTAAGAGTCCGATGGTCGTGAAATTATCTTTCTTTCTTACAAGTATTTTCTTATTGTCTAATTTTTTTTCTTCCCTTCTCTTATCCAGACCTTATCCTTATAAGGATAAGAAGTCATTTTGAGATAAAGAGATTAGGAAAAAAAATTAGGAAGACAAGAAAAAAGAAAGATAGGTAAGGAGTGGCAAGAAAGATGACATAAAGGCTAAGAAAGTCTCCGTGTGGATCAACGTTGGAGGGTGAACACGCGGGCACCTGGTAGAACCCCTGACAGACTACTGTTGGCAATTAGGAACAATTCAGGGTTTAGAGATAAGAGGTATATTCTAATACTTTTTTTTATATTATAAATACATGTTATATGATTTAATTGCTACTAAGATGATCCTAGGGTTTGGGTTTGATTTGTCTGATTTCATAATTTTGTTTTAAAATCCATGCTTCCATCGTGTAGACCAATCCTATCAGATTTGACATATTTCATAATCAAAATAGGCTGCAACAGCAAGCAATGAGCGGATGGATTTAAGCATGGCAACTGCCGAAAAGGTATCCTGATAGTCAATGCCTTCGCACTGACTATAACCTTTTGCCAATAATCTAGCTTTGAATGTCCCTACATTTTCATCTGCACCAATCTTTCTCTTATAGATCCATTTACACCCAAAAGGTACTATACCTTCTGATGGATCTACCAAGGTTCAAACTTGATTTGAGTGCATCGAGTCAATTTCTGACTTCATTACCTCTAACCATTTCTCGAAGTCGATATCTAATATTGCCTCGTTATAGGTTTTGGGATCATTACCATGAATCCCATTACCTACGAGGACCATCCTCTACTCTCTCTGAAATAGTATCTAAGTACCCCTCAAGGGGACGGAAAATCCTTTTCGATCTTCAAGGTGGAGGAGGTAGTGATTGTATTGGTTCAACCTAATTTGGTTCCAAAGGGTCCTTAGCTCTTTGCTCTTGGGAGACTTTCTCCTCTAGCTTGATCTGCTTTCTAAAGCCGTCATCTTGAATAAACTATTTTTCAAGAAAGATGGCATGTCGACTCACAATTATATTGTGATCTTCTGGAATGTTGAAATAATATCCTAATGGCTCTTTAGGATATCCTATGAATCGAGTTCTAAAGAACCTATAGTCTAACTTGTCCGCTTGTTGTCTTTTGACATGAGCCGAACAACCCCAAATTCTGAGATGACTCAGACTTGATTTTTTACCATGCTATATCTCATATAGTGTGGTAGGAACGGTTTTAGAAGGAACCCTATTTAGTAAATATATAGCAGTTAACAAACCATGTCCCTAAAGAAAATCAGGATGGTCTGTGAGGCTCATCATGGATCGGACCATATCTAATAGGGTCCGATTTCTCCGATCTAAAATTCTATTGAGTTGAGGTATTTCAGGTAGAGTCCATTGAGAGATTATGCTATTCTACTTGAGATAGTCCAAGAATTTTCGACTAAGATATTCACCTCTTCGATCTGATCGAAGAACCTTAATAGGTTTTTCAGTTTGTTTTTCTACTTCATGTCTAAACTCTTTAAACTTTTCAAAGGCTTCAGACTTGTATCTCATAAGATACACATACCCATACCAAGATAAATCAACGGTGAAGGTTATGAAGTAGACAAAATTGCCTCTAGCCGGCACATCAAATGGGCCGCACACATCAGTGTGTACTAAGGCAAGTAAATCTGTGGCCCTTTCCCTATGTCCCGCAAAAGGGAGTTTAGTCATTTTGCCATGAAGACATGATTCACAAATTGGATATAAATCGAAAGTCAATGGACTTAATAGTCCAATTTTCTCTAATTTATTAATCCTATCTTCTGCTATATGACCTAGTCTAAGGTGCCATAGATATCTATCATTTGGACTATCCCTAGGTCATTTTGATTTTATGGCATTCACATTTTGCTCAATATTAAAAATAGATACATCAATATGTAACTGGTAAAGATCGTTAATAAGAAAACCACTTGCAATTTTATTTCTTTCATAAAGAATGTTACAATGGTCCTTAAGAAAACTAATTACATAGCCTTCTTGTGCTAAACATGAAATAGAAATCAAATTTCTGCTTGCTGCAGGCACATAATATAATCCTTAAGTACTAAATCTAAACCAGATGGTAGTCAAAGAGGGTAGGTTCTCATGGCCACAACAGCAACCCTTGCCCTGTTTCCAATGCATAGAATCATCTCACCATCCCTCAGCCTCCTGCTATCCTCAAGACCCTACATGAAAGTGCACAAATAAGCACTAGAACCAGAGTCAAGCACCCAACTGGATGCAGAAGAAACCATAAGGTTTGATTCAATAATGAGCATACCTCCAGAAGGACCTGTCTCCTTCTTATTCTTTAAGGTGGCCAGGTATGTAGGGTAGTTCTGCTTCTAGTGGCCATCAGTGTTGCAATAAAAATATTTTTTCTTATCAGTGGCCTTCTTCTTCGGCTCTGTCTTCTTTTTTTTTTTTCTTCCATCTTCTGCTTTTTCACAGACTTCTTCTTCTTTCTAAAAGACTTTTTCTTGAAAGAAGTCCATTCTATAGCAAATACTGAGCCTTTAGAACTTTTTATTGAAAGCTCAGTAGTAACCAGCATGTTCATAAGCTCGGCCAGGATATTTTAAAGTTTATGCATATGGTAGTTCATGATGAACTGCCCATATGCATCAGTCAAGGATTGCAGAATTATATCATTCTGCAGATCCAGGTCCAACTTCATTTTGAGCTTCTCAAGCTCTTCCAAGTCCTTGATCATCATCAGACAATGATCTTGGACTGACTATCCACCATGTATTTTAGCCTTGAATAGTCATTTAGTGACCTGATATTTGGCTGCGTGACTCTGTTCACCAAACATCTCTTGTAGGTGAGCCAACGTTTAGTGGGCAGTCCTGATATCTTCATGTTGGCACTGAAGCTCATCAGACATCGAGCCCAACATGTAGTATCTGGCCTTGTTATCTTCGTTCGTCCACTTATCAAGAGACACTCTTTATTCAGCAGATGGACGAGCTGGTAAGGTAGGGGGTCCTAGTCCAATACATGAGTTAACTTCTCAGAATCCAAAATGATTTTGAAGTTTTGGACCCAATTCTTATAATTGGGTCCGGTCAGTCTATGGGTGTTCAGGATATGTGCTAGTGGGTTGGACGCAGATAATTTTCTATAGAGAGTCAAAGTTTTTAGTTAGATATTATAATTAAGACTTGACTAATTTATTTAGGAGTTTAATTTTTAAACAAATTAGCTTTCACTATTTTCTCGGATCTCTACACTCCCTCTATAGAGATGCAAAAATCTCCATAATTATAGATTTCTAATGGATGGTGCAGTCTCACCAACTAACTCATCACCTCACCTAACAGTTACTGGTGATAGGTTAGCCAATGAGTGGACAAATCTTATCCAATGATTCTCTAATCATGGTGCACCCAAACTTGGTCTCTAATTTATGAATCTCACCATGCCCAAAATATTGATCCACTCCTTAGTTAAGTCAGACCCACCATTTGCATAGATTGAATTTCTAATTGGATCTCTCACCGTATCCAAAATATTGAGCCCAATTTTTCCTCCAGTCTATAGCATCCAATGCCTAATAGACATGGTTGCGTCTTTCCAATGCAACTGAACCACTGTCACTAGCCAAGAATAATCAATCCTAGGAAGGGCCTGCATATCTATAACAGTGGAAGACCTTAGACTTAATCTTTGAAGGGGAATCCTAATTTTTTGAGTCAGGTTTGTTCAGATCTGATTGGATCGAGAGGCATATTTCAAAAAATTTCCTCTCAGATCTTGATCAGATCTGACACTTTTTTAGATCTGATTTATAAACTGATAGTTAAGAAAATAAAATTAAATTAATTCTAAATTAATTTTTACCTTGATATTGGATAATCTGATTATCCATTGATGATCCTACGAAAGCTCTAAGGTTCTGGATCTAGCCATGCAAGCGCCTGGCCTCTACTGATATCTACTTGGGCTGGATCCGGAGATCTTCTTCTTTTCTTTCTTTTCTCTAAAAATCAGATCTAGATCTGATTTGGAGGATCTTCAAAACACCTTCTGAAGATCACCTATCCTCTCTACAGTAGTGCTGCCTTCTTCCTTTTTCGTCAACCTTTCCTTGCTTGACTCGCACTAATCTGAGGGCCCAACTTCTTTGGGCGTAGAGAGGAGGGAGAGGGCCAGATGGTGGCATGGAGAAGAGAGAGGGGCAGCCTTGGGGCGTGGCTTGGAAGAGGAGTTCTCAAAAGTGGGCACAGACAGGGTCTATTTATAGACTCTGCTGCGCCATGCAGTGCTGCATCACCCTAGCCAATCACGTTGCTTTATTCAATTAGATCTAAATCTGATTAGTGGGATCAGAGACCCACAAATTTATCCTAAGGTGGAGCCTAAGACTGGTCAAAGTCTATGGGTGAGGGTCACCTAGTTTGAATCCAATAAGCAACCTGGAGTCCCATCTGTATGGGACTCCAGCATCCCTATCCTTGGGCGCACGCCATCCTAGGCGTGCACCCCCTTTCTTTCTAATTTCTAGAGAGGGGACAAGCCCCTATCTGCTCTCCAATAAGTGTGTGACACATGGGCAGATGTCCAAGGGTCAAAGGTCAATGTTTGACCAAGTCAAAGTACAAGAATTAGCAGGTGACGAAAAATGGTAGGTATTGTCTCAAATTTATCTCATAAATTAAGACAACCCTTTTTTGACTTGGACAAGCTCTAGTCAAAGCAGGTAAAGGTATCTGAGTGAGCACAAACTCATTTCCTCATTCGAGACAACTTTTAAGATAGAAAAAGAAGAATGTTAGGCTCAATCGTGTGCTAGAATGATTTTCTTGAACCTAATTGAATCTTATTCAAATCAATTGAACTGGGTTAGTCCAATTGATGATATCCAGAATCCTTATTTATGTGATCTAGTTAGGTTCAGTTCTGTATGGTAATGGGATATGTCATGATCTCCATCATCGACAACATCAAAACTTCTTTCGATGGATCAGAACTTTTCTGATTCAGACAACTAGAAAGATCGATCATCAAAATCATTCTAGTTGCTCCCAAAATCCACCAATGACACTTAGCAGCATATGGTGGCAATCCATCAAAACTAAAAATGAACCACTCAGTGCAGCTACTTGTGTGATTAAGTTCTTTTATCTTGAGCCCCAATCAGATTAGGGTTAAGGTGAACTCGTCAAATCCTAATATCGATCATATGATTTAATCATTCGATTCAAGTCCGATGTGAAAACCTTAATAGAAACTCTTTCTATTATTTCACACTCTCTGCCTTAGCCATGGGCTTATGGACTTGATTCTCATGATCATCATAGGACTGCTCCTCATCCACTGAGGTAGATAGATTCCATCTTGGTGCAATCCAATTCCTACAATGAACATGCTATAGCCAACATACACCTCAGGGTTCCGAATGGCTAGGAGACCGAGTCATGGTATAGTCAAACTATAACACCCTCAAGGTGAACTGCTGATGCACCTCAGGTCAAAGAATCAGACACACCACTGCAGCATCGAGTCAGTCATCGATGAGAAGATAGACTTCCTTATGACTACTCGAGGTGGTCACGCTTAGTGCCCTCGTTCTCTAACAAGTACCTGTACTCTCGTTCTGGTGTCTCTACACTATAGACTTAAGACTCATCTACTATAAAGAAGTGATTGTACACTAACCTTCTGGATCAATCATCATCCTCATGATGATCCTATGGTCAGGAGTATTTTATGAGTTAATAAATAAAAATTCATGTCTTAAATTTTCAACTCTTGAAAATATGAATTATCATTACCACTAACTCAAGGGATGTATCACAGACACAATACACATATATAATAGAAAATAACCCACTTTATTATTAATAGTCAAAATTATAATTTTGCTCTTAGAAGTGTATTATAAGTGTTAGCCAATTCTGGCTTCTAGAGCACTCATATCTAACAAACTCCCACTTGACCTAAAGCTAATTGGCTACAAATCTAAGTCCCATCTTCTCAAGGTGGGCTTCGATCTTCTGCTGGCCCAATGGCTTTGTAAGCGGATCCGTCTCATTATCTACGGAGTCAACTTTCTTGACCTCGACGTAACCCTTCTCGAGGTAATTGCGGATGAGGTGGTATCGTCGCTCGATGTGCTTGGATTTTTGGTAAGACCTCAGCTCCTTAGCAAGGGCTATGGCACCATTGTTGTCGCAGTATAGAGGAATGGCATCTGATGGCATCACTCCGATCTCCACGGCAAACTTTTTATACCAGAATGCCTCCTTCACAGCTTCTGACGTAGTGATATATTCTACTTCCATGGTGGAATCTGCTATCACTGTCTGTTTGGAACTTTTTCAATTGACAGCTCCACCATTGCACACAAACAGACTCTCATATGTCAACTTTCGATCATCTACATCGGACATAAAGTTCGAGTCTGTAAACCCCTGGACTTGGAATTCTCCATTACCAAAGACCAACAACATATCCTTAGTTCTTTTTAAGTACTTAAGGATATATTTCACAGAAGTCCAATGTTCTTCACCTAGATTCGATTGATATCTGCTCGTGACACTCACGGCATGGGCTATATCAGGTCATGTACATAACATGGCATACATGAGGCTCCCTATTGCTGAAGCATAAAGGATCTTGCTCATGTGTTCTATTTCCTCAGGTGTGCTAGGGCACATCTTCTTGGAAAGATGAATGACATGCTTGAAGGGTACTAAACTACTCTTAGAGTTTTTCATACTAAACGTCTTTAATATTTTCTCTATGTACATCTTCTGTGAAAGTCCTAGCATCCTATTCGGTCTATCTCTATAGACCTTAATTTTTAGAATAAAGGATGCTTCTCCTAGGTCTTTCATGAAGAATTCTTTAGATAACCATATTTTAACTATGGTCAACATGGAAATATCATTCCTGATAAGGAGGATGTTATCCACGTACAATACGAGGAAGACAAAAGTGCTCACACTGACCTTTTTGAAGACACATGGCTCCTCCTCGTTCTTGATAAAATCAAATAATTTGATCATATCATTAAAATGAGTATTCCAGCTCCGAGATGCTTGCTTAAGTCCATATATGGACCTTTGCAGCTTGCAAACCTTGTGATCATCATCACTAGATGTGAAACCTTACGGCTATTCCATATAGATATCTTTCTCAAGATATCCATTTAAGAATGCCATTTTTACATCCATTTGCCATATTTCATAATCAAAATAGGTTGCAATAGCAAGCAATGTGTTGATGGATTTTAGCATAGCTACTGATGAAAAGATATCCTGATAGTCAATGCCCTCGCGTTGACTATAACCTTTTGCCACTAATCTAGCCTTGAATGTCTCCATATTTCCATCTACACCAATCTTTCTCTTGAAGATCCATTTACACCCAATAGGTATTATATCTTCTGGTGGATCTACCAAGGTCCAAATTTGGTTTGAGTACATCGAGTGAATTTCTGACTTCATTGCCTCTAACCATTTCTCGAAGTCAATATCTGATATCACCTCGTTATAGGTTTTGGAATCATCATCATGAACCCCATTACCTATGAGGAACATTTTCTCTACATCCTTTGAAATAGTACCTAAGTATCTTTCAAGGAGACGGAAAACCCTTTTCGATCTACGAGGTGGAGGAGGTAGTGTATGGATTGGGTTAACCTGATTTGGTTTCATTTGGTCCTTAGCTCGTTGCTCTTATGAGACTTTCTCATCAAGCTTGATCTGCTTTCCAATGTCGCTATCTTGAATAAACTATTTTTCAAGAAAGATGGCATGTCGACTCACAATCACATTATGATCTTCTAGAATATAGAAATAATATCCTAATGACTCTTTAGGATATCCTATGAATCGAGCTCTGAAGGACCTAAAGTTTAACTTATCCACTTCTTGTCTTTTGACATGAGCCGGACTACCCCAAATTCTGAGATGACTCAGACTTGGTTTCTTATCATGCCATATCTCATACGGTGTGGTAGGAATGGTTCTAGAAGAAACCCTATTCAATAGGTAAATTACGGTTAACAAACAGTATCCCCAAAGAAAATCAGGGAGGTCTATGAAGCTCATCATGGATTGAACCATATCTAATAGGGTCCAGTTCCTCCATTCTGAAACCCCATTGAGTTGAGGTGTTCCTAGTGGAGTCCATTAAGAGATTATATCATTTTTCTTGAGATAGTCTAAGAATTTCCAACTAAGGTATTCATCTTCTCGATCTGATCGAAGAACCTTAATGGGTTTTTTAATTTGATTTTCTACTTCATGTCTGAATTCTTTGAACTTTTCAAAAGCTTCAGACTTGTATCTCATAAGATACACATAACCGTACCTTGATAAATCATCGGCAAAGGTTATGAAGTAGACTAAGTTGCCTCTAGCCAGCACATCAAATGGGCCGCACACATCTGTATATACTAGGGCAAGAAGATCTGTGGCCCTTTCCCCATGTCCTACAAAAGGAAGCTTGGTCAATTTGCCATGAAGATAGGATTCACAAATTAGATATGACTCGAAAGTCAATGGACTCAATAGCCCAGTTTTCTCCAATTTGTTAACCCTATCTTCTGCTATATGACCTAATCTTAGGTGTCATAGATATCTATCATTAGGACTATTCCTAAGACGTTTTGATTTTATGGCATTCACATTTTGCTCAAAATTAAAAATGGATATATCAACATGTAACTGATAAAGATCATTAATAAGGAAACCACTTGCAATTTTATTTCTTTCATAAAGAATATTACAATGGTCCTTAAGAAAACTAATTACATAGCCTTCTAATGTAAGGCAAGAAATATAAATTAAATTCCTACTTGCTGCAGGTACATAATAATAGTCTTTTAATACTAAGTCTAAACCAGATGGTAGTCGAAGAGGATATGTTTTCACGACCATGGTAGCAACTCTTGCTCCATTTTCAACGCATAGGATCATCTCACCATCCCTCAGCCTCCTGCTATCCTCAAGACCCTGTATAGAAGTGCATAAATGAGCATTAGAACCAGAGTCAAGCACAAAATTGGATGCAGAAAAAATCATAAGATTAGACTCAATAATGAGCATACCTCTAGAAGGACCTGCCTCTTTCTTCTTTAAGGTGGCCAGGTAAGTAGGGCAGTTTCGCTTCTAATGGCCGTTGTTGCTGCAATGGAAATACTTTCCTTTGTCAGCGGCCTTCTTCTTTGTCTCTGCCTTTTTCTTCTTTCCTCCTTCTATCTTCTGCTTTTTTATAGATTTCTTCTTCTTTCCAAAAGACTTTCTCTTGGAAGAAGTCCATTCCATAGCAAGCACTGAGCCTTTAGAATCTTTCATGGAAAGCTCAGCGGTAACCAGCATATTCATAAGTTCAGCCAAGAAGTTTTGAAGTTTGTGCATATGGTAGTTCATGATGAACTACCCATACGCATCAGTCAAGAATTGCAGAATTATATCATTCTGCAAATCCAAGTCTAACCTCACTCCGAGCTTCTCAAGCTCTTTCAAGTCTTTGACCATCATCAGACAATGATCTTGGACTGACTGCCCATCGCACATCTTAGCCTTGAATAGTCGTTTAGTGACTTGATACTTGGCTGCGTGACTTTGTTCACCAAACATCTCCTATAGATGAGCCAATATTTAGTGAGCAGTCCTGATATTTTCATATTAGTGCTGAAGCTCATCAGACATCGAGCCCAACATGTAGTATCTGACCTTATTATCTTCGTCAGTCCACTTATACAAAGATGCTCTCTGTTCAGCAGATGGACGAGCTGGTAAGGTGGGAGGGTCTTGGTCCAAAACATGAGTTAACTTCTCAGAATCCAAAATGATTTTGAAGTTTTGGAGCCAATTCTTGTAATTTGGTACGGTCAGTTTATTGGTGTCCAGGATTCGTGCTAGTGGGTTGGATGCAGACATCTTCCCGTAGAGAGTCAAAGTTTCTAGTTAGATATTGTAATTAAGACTTAATCAATTTGTTTAAGAATTTTATTTTAAAATAAATTAGCTTCCACTATTTTCTTGGATCCCTACACTCCCTCTGTAGAGATGCAAAAATCTCCACGATTACTGATTTTTAGTGGATGGTGCGGTCCCATCAACTAACTCATCACCTCACCAAATAGTTATTGGTGATGGGTTAGCCAATGAGTGAATAACTCTTCTTCAATGATTCTCTAATCATGATGCACCCAAACTTGATCTCTAAGTCATGAATCTCACCGTGTCCGGAATATTGATCCACTCCTTAATTAAGTCAGACCATTTGCATAGATTGGATTCCTAATTGGATCTCTCACCATATCCAGAATATTGAGCCCAATTCATCCTCCAGTCCGTAGCATCTAATGCCTAATAGACATGGTTGCATCTTTTCGGTGCAACTGAGCCACTGTAGCTAGCCGAGAACAATCAACCTCGGGAAGGGCCTGCACATCTACAATGGTGGAAGATCTTAGACTTAATCTTTTCTTAGAGAGATTTGATTTAGGTCTCATTAAACTAGACTTGACATAGTCATAACCATTATGACTAACCTAGTGGCATGGGTTAGCTTGGATTATTAACCACCTCAGATCAGAACTGAGTCAACAAACATGGCCAGGTAAGTGAGATCGGTGGAAGGGATATGCTATTAACTCGATAAGAATGCATTCGAGTCGAGTAGCTCCCAATTTAAAATCAGTCGATCGTATCTGCCAGACTTACCTTAGACACCAAATTATTGAGACCGAACCAATCGGATTAGCCTATAATCCAGACTCTAACCTCTAAGCCTAATTAGGTCTTAGCTTGATCGATCACTCACGTGACTCAATCTTGACCCAGACTTAATCCTATTAGGCTGGTCAATTTAAGCATTGTTGATCCCATCTAACCAACTCTTGATTCGATTTGATCAACCGCTAGACCTAATTAAACTACCCAAGCTCGAACCCAATTTTATGAATATGTCTTAGATCTGAAATTCTCAATTTTAGATCTAATTAATATTTCATAAACTTAATTCTTAATTAAGTTAGGGTTCTTAAACAAAACATGTAAATAAGATCCTAGGATTTTGCAAAAAGTAAGTTTTTCAATTTCTGATTAAGGACGAACGCGCAGCACCCCTACACATCATAAAAACATCCCATCGAATGGAAGAAGAGGGTATTTAAGCCCTACTTTGTTCTTATGACCGGACGGCCAAGGGGAATGCCTTAATTAGAAATGCAACTAATCTACAAAAACAAATTAGATCTAAGCATATATCTCATATAAAAAATTAGATCTAATTAAAACATATTTTGTATATATCACATATATTATGCATGCATGTTTTTCAGATCTAAATTATCTTATAATCATCTAAAAAAATTAAATTTAAATTCGATCATATCAAATAAAATTTAATCTAGACCTATTTGCAGAACTATTCTACAACTAGTCTAAACATGCAACTATCATATCTCATATGAATAATTAATTTTATTTTATTTTTTATTTTTAGATCTGATTATAATATTTATAATATCAGAAAATAGTGAATAAATATATCTAAAAATCACTATTAATCAAACAAAAATTATGATATAACTAGACTACACAGAACAATTCTATTCCTAGTCTAGTTATGTATCTCATACATATTAAATCTAAATTAATTTATTTTAATTTTTCAATTTTTTAATTTTAGATCTAATCATATCTCATGTGATATCTAAAATTACTAATTAATCAGATCTAAAAAAAAAAATTTATAAGAGCCTGGCTTTGATACCAGTTGAAGGGGAATCCTGATTTTTCGAATCAGGTTCGTTCAGATCTGATTGGATCGAGTGACATATTTCAAAAAATTTCCTCTCAAATCTTGATCAAATTTGACACTTTTTTAGATTTAATTTATAAATTGATAGATAAAAAAATAAAACTAAATTAATTCTAAATTAATTTTTATCTTGATCTTGGGTAATCTGATTATCCGTTGATGATCCTGCGGAAGCTCTGAGGTTCTAGATCTAGCCATGCAAGCGCCTGACCTCTACCAGTATCCACTCAGGCTAGATCTAGAAATCTTCTTCTTCATTTTCTTTTCTCCAAAAATTAGATCTAGATCTAATTTGGAGGATCTTCAAAATATCTTCTAAATATCACCCATCGTCTCTGCAGTAGTGCTGCCTTCTTTCCTTTTCGTCAACCTTTCATTGCTTGACTTGCACTAATCTGAGGGCCCAACTTCCTTGGGTATGGAGAGGAGGGAGAGGGCTAGATGGTGGTGTAGAGAAGGGAGAGGGGCAGCCTTGGGGCATGGCTTGGAAGAGGAGTTCTCAAAAGTGGGCGCAGATAGGGTCTATTTATAGACTCTGCTATGCCATGCAGTGCTGCATCACCCCGGCCAATCATGTTGCTTCATTCAATCAGATCTAAATCTGATTGGTGGGACAAGAGACCTATGAATTCATCCTAAGGTGGCACCTAAGACTGGTCAAAGTCTATGGGTGAGAGTCACCTAGTTTGAATCCAACAAGCAACTTCGAGTCCCATCTGTATGAGACTCCAGCATCCCTATGCTTGGGCGCACGCCATCCTAGGCATGTGCCCCCTTCCTTTCCAATTTCTAGAGGAGACAAGCCCTTATCTTCTCTTCAATAAGTGCATGACACATGGGCAGATGTCCAAGGGTCAAAGGTCAATGTTTGACCAAGTCAAAGTATAAGAATTAGCCGATGATGGAAAATGGCAGGTGTTATCTCAAATTTATCTCATAAATTAAGACAACCCTTTTCTAACTAGGACAAGGTCCAGTCAGATCAGGTAAAGGTACCTGAGTAAGCACAAACTTATTTGGCTCATTCAAGACAACTTTTAAGATAGAAAAAGAAGAATGTTAGGCTCAATCATGTGCTAGCACGATTTTTTCGAACCTAATTGAATCTTATTCAAATCAATTGAACTGGGTTAGTCCAATTGATGATATCCAGATCAAAACCCTTATTTGTGTGACGCAGTTAGGTTCAATTCTGTATGGTAATGGGATATGTCATAATCTCCATCATCGACAACATCAAAACTTCTTTCGATGGATCAGAACTTTTCTGATTCAAACAACTAGAATGATCGATCATCAAAATCATTCTAGTTGCTTCCAAAATCCATTAGTGACACCTAGCAGTATATGGTGGCAACCCATCAAAACTAAAAATGAATCTCTTGGTGCAGCTACTTGTGTGATTAAGTTCTTCTATCTTGAGCCTCGATCAAATTTCAGTTAAGGTGAACTCGTCAAACCCTAATATCTATCATATGATTTAATCATTCAATTCAAGTCCGATTTGGAAACCTTAATAGAAACTCTTTTTATTATTTCACACTCTCTGCCATGGCCATGGGCATATGGACTTGATTCTCATGATCATCATGGGGCTACTCCTCATCCACCAAGGTAGATAGATTCCATCTTGGTGCAACCCAATTCCTACAATGAACATGCTATAGCCAACATACACCTCTGGATTCCGAATGACTAAGAGACCGAGTCATGGTGTAGTCAAACTATAACACCCTTAAGGTGAACTATCGTTGCACCTCAGGTCAAAGAACCAGACACACCACTACAGCATCGAGTCAGTCATCAACGAGAAGGTAAACTTCCTTATGACTACTCGAGGTGGTCACGCTCAGTGCCCTCGTTCTCTAACGAGTACCTATACTCTCGCTCTAGTATCTCTACACCATAGACTTAAGACTCATCTACTATAAAGAAGCGATTGTACACTAACCTTTCAGATCAATCATCATGCTCATGATGATCCTACGGTCAGGAGCATTTTATGAGTTAATAAATGAAAATTCATGTCTTAAATTTTCAACTCTTGAAAATATGAATTATCATTACCACTAACTCAAGGGATGTATCACAGTCACTAAATACACATATATGATAGAAAATAACCCACTTTATTATTAATAGTCAAAATTATAATTTTGCCCTTAGAAGTGTATTATAAGTGTTAGCCAATTCTAGCTTCTGGGGAACTCATATCTAACAATCTTTTCTTAGGATGATTTGATTTAGGTCTCTTTAAACTTGACTTACAATAGCCATAACAATTATGACTAACTTAGTGGCATGGGTTAGCTCGGATTGTTAACCACCTTAGATCAGGATTGGGTCGACAAATATGGTCAAGTAAGTAAGACCGATGGAAGGGATATGCCATTAACTCGATAAGAATGCATTCGAGTCGAGTAGCTCTTAATTAAAAACCAATCGGTCATATCTGCCAGACTTACCTTAGACACCAAATTGTTGAGCCAGAACCAATCAGGTTAGCCTACAATCCAGACTCTAACCACTGAGCCTTATTAGGTTTTAGCTTGATCGATCACTCATGTGATTCGATCTTGATCCAGACTTAATCCTATTAAGTTGGTCAATTTAAGCACTCTTGATCCCATCTAATCAACTCTTGATTCGATTTGATCAACCGCTAGACCTAATTGAGCTACCCAAGCTCGAACCCAATTTTATGAATATATCTTAAATCTAAAATTTCTTAATTTTTAGACTTAACATTTTCATAGTCTTAATTCTTAATTATGTTTAGGGTTCACAAACGAAATATGTAAATAAAATCCTAGGATTTCAGGATCTAGGGTTTTGCAGAATATAAGTTTTAGATTTTTTATTAAGGACGAACGTGCTGCACCCCTATACATCATAAGAACATCCTATCGAATGAAAGTAGAGGACATTTAAACCCCACTTTATTCTTATGATCGGACGGCCAAGGGGAATGCCTTAATCAGAAATATGAAAACTATAAAACTAATTAGATATACATCATATACCTCATATATAAGATTGATCTAACTTCAAATATGTTTTGCATACATCTTCATGTATCATATAATGTATTTTTTTAGATCTAAATTATCTCATAATTATTTAAAAAATTAAATTTAAATTGATCATATCAAAATAAATTCTTTTTTAAATAATTATGTAGAACTATTCTACAACTAGTCTAAACATGCATTCATCATATCTCATATGAACCAAAAATTAAATAATTTTATTTTATATTTTTTAGATCTTATTATAATATTTATAATATTAAAAAATAGTAAATAAATAGATCTAAAAATTATAACTAATCAAATTAAATTATCATCATGCAACACTATACATAGAATAATTCTGTTCTACAACTAGTCATGCATCTTGTACAACTTAGATCTAAATTATTTAATTTTTAATTTTTAATTTTTTAAATTTTAGATATAATCATATCTTATGTGACCTCTAAAATTACCTAATTATTAGATTAAAATAAATTAAAATTAGATCTAATGCAACCTGGCTCTGATACCAGTTGAAGGAAAAATCTAGTTTTTTGAGTCAGGTTCGTTCAGATTTGATTGGATCAAGAGAGATATTTTAAAAATTTTTCTCTTAAATCTAGATTAGATCTGATACTTTTCAAATTTAATATTATTAATTTAATAAAATAAAATAAAATAAAATTAAAGAATAAATTAAATCTAAGTTAATTTTACCTTGTACCTGGTAACCAGATTACCCTGTGATGATCCTGATGTCTTCCTGAGGTTCTGGATCTAGCCACGCAAGTGTCTGACCTCTACTGGTATCTACTTGGATAGGATCTAGATATCTTCTCCTTCTTTATCACTTCTCCAAATATCAGATCTAGATCTGATTTGAAAGATCTTCAAAACTCCTTTTGAAGATCGGGTGTCATCTCTCACAGCAGTGCTGCCTTCTTCCTTTCTCGTTGCCTTTCTCTTGTTTGGATCGCACCAAACTGAAGCCTAAAAATTCTTAGGCATGGGAGGAGAGAGAAGACCTGAAGATGGCATGGAGGGAGAGGAGCAGCCTTGTGGCATGGTCAATAGCCAAAAAATCTGAATCCTAGGCGTAGAAAGGGTTTATATAGACCTTGCTGTGCCATGCGGTGCCACATTATCCCGACCAATCACAGCCTTTTGTGCAATCAAATCTAAATCTAATTGGTGAGATGATATCATCTAATCTAATTAGATGAGGGAACCTCTGAATCATCCTTAGATGGCACTAAGACTGGTCAAAGACAAGTCTTTGGCGCCACCTAGGTAGAAACCCTAAAGCAACCTGGAGTCCCATCTGTATGGGACTCCAGGCATCACTATCCATGGGCACACGCCTCCCTAGGCATGAACTCCTTATCCAACTATCTCTTAGCAGGTGGACTGATCCAAAGGTTCTCTCCTATGATGGCTTGACACATGGGCAGATGTCTAAGTGTCAAAGGTCAACGTTTGACCAAATGTTCGAAACAAGATTTAGCAGGTGATGAAAAATGGTAGGTGTTGTCTCAAATTCATCTCATAAATTAAGATAACCCATTTCTAACCTTGACAAATTTTAGTCAGACCAAGTAAATGTATCTGAGTGAGCCCAAATATATTTGGCTCAGTCGAGACAACTTTTAATGATAATTAAAGAAGAACATTAGGCTCAATCGTGTGCTAGCATGATTTTCTTGAATCTAATTGAAACTAATTCAAATCAATTGAACTGGATTAGTCCAATTGATGATATCCAAATCGAAATTCTTATTTGTATGACCCAGTTAGGTTCAATTTTGTATGGTAATAAGATATGTTATGATCTCTATCATCGACGTCATCAAAACACCTTTCGATGGATCAGAACTTTTCTGATTCACACAACTAGTATGATTGATCATCTAAATCATTCTAATTACTCTCAAAATCCACCAGTGACACCTAGCAGCATATGGTGGCAATCCATCAGAACTAAAAATGAACCTCTCGGTGTAGTTACTTGTGTGATTAAGTTCTTCTATCTTGAGCCCCAACTAGATTAGGGTTAAGGTAATCTCGTCAAACAATAATATCCGTCATATGATCAATCATTCAATTTAAGTCCAATGTGAAAACCTTAATAGAAACTCTTTCTATCATTTCACTCTGCTATGGCCATGGGCTTATGGACTTGATTCTCATGATCATCATAGGGCTACTTCTCATCTACTGAGGTAGATAGATTCCCTATTCATGCAATCCAATTTCTACAATGAATATGCTATAGCTAACATACACCTCAGGATTCCGAATGGCTAGGAGGCCGAGTTATGGTATAGTCAAACTATAACACCCTCAAGATGAACTGTCGATGCACCTCAGGTAGACTTCCTAATGACTGCTCGAGATGGTCACGCTTAATAACCTCGTTCTCTAACTAGTACCTCTACTCTCACTCTAGTGTCTCTACACCATAGACTCAAGACTCATCTACTATAAAGAAGCGATTGTACAGCAATCTTCAGGATCAATCACCATCCTCATGATGATCCTATGGTCGGAAGCATTTTATGAGTTAATAATGAAAATTTTTGTCTTAAATTTTTAACTCTTGAAAATAAGAACTATCACTGCCATTAACTCAAGGGATGTATCACAGATACTAAATACACATTATGATAGAAAATAATTTATTTTATTATTTATAGTTAAAATTATAATTTTATTCTTAGAAGTGTATAATAAGTGTCAGCCAATTCTGGCCTCTAGGGCACACATATCTAACAGAAGGTTCATCGAACGAAGATCTGCTCGTAGTGCAAGCTTCTCATAGATCCCTCCTTATGGTTAATCTAATACATATTATTTGGATGTCTTGGACACTTCAAGAGATGAGAAACATGAGGAAGAATAAGGAAGAAATCCAATCCTCGGATCTCCCAAAAATCAAAAAATAAAAACATGAAAAAATAAATCCTAGGAGAAGATAAATCTTCTCCTTCAGGACATCAACGGTTGATGTCCTGAAAACATCTTTATACTAGGACAAGAGAAGACCTTCTCCTCTAAGATTTTTCTTAACCTTTTAGATCTAATATTTCTTATTTTCATCATATAAAATTCTCACAAAAATTGGAGGGGAAGGGTTCTCCAAGAAATCATAAGAGAAGACCTTTCTTCTCTTCTCCTTCCCTCATCAGGACATGATCAAATCATGTCCAAAAAATTAACACCATGCCCAAACAACTTGGAGCACTCATCTCCATACCCAAATCCTCTCTTTCTCTTAGATTTTTATTATATAAAAATTATAAATAAAATAGAAATAAAAAATATAAAAAAAAGATATAAGAGAAGACAATATTCTCTTGCCTTGTCTCTTCAAGACATCAACCTTTGATATCTTAATTGAAGGCTCTTCTCCAAGAATCTTGGTGCCACAAATCTTTCAAGCCTTCTCCACCTTTTTCTATAATTTTTTAAAGATTTTTCACATCCTAAAACTATCTTATAAGAGGTGTCCATCTTTTATTACAAGACTAGGTCAAAACCTAGTCAAAGAAGAACTTCTATGGGGCATCCAATTCTTGGATGCCCCTCCCTTGACTTTTAGCATATGAAATAGAAAACCAACACTCAAAAGAAAGGGAGAAAGGGTGGAAATCAAAAGGAGGGCACGGGTAGAGGTGGCGCACAAGGGAGAAAGGAGTTTGGTCAAAAGGGGACTCTTGCAAGAAGGAAAGAAATCCCAACTCTTTCTTGTTTTGACCAAGTCATAACAAACTCCTAAAAAAACTGATATGTAGGCATGGATACTCCTCTTTGGCATAGGATTTCATGTAGAAAAAATCAGGAATTAAAATAATGGGCGTGGGGTCTTAGGTGCAAGAGAAAGAGAGAGAGTCCCAGTCCAACTAGGACTCCTCTTGTTTAACTAGGTCAAAATAGTTTTGAACCTAATTTAAATCCTATTTAAATTAGATTAAATGCAACCCAATTAAGGATGATCCTAGTACAACTAGGAGCCCATTTAAATTAGATTAAATCAAGATTTAAATCTGAATTAAATGCCATATCAATTAGGTGCACCCAAGTCCTAGTCAAACAAGAAATTATTCTTTTCTTGCAATTTGCTTATCGAATAAACTAATTAGACTTAATTTAATTAAATCCAAACTAATTCTAATTGAATATAATTTAATTAGACTTGATCTCAGCCCTATTGCTCAATCAAATTTAGCCAATTAGCAATCTAATTGCTAATCGATCCTCCTACAACACTTGCATTAGGTCAAACATCAATCGAATTGAATGTTTGACCTCGAAATGATTCTCAATCGTCGATTAACCATCTGATCAGGTTACAAGCTCTAATGTGTGTAACCCCATAGATTCAAACCTAAGCCAGTAGCGTAGGAACCAATTTCTGTATCAATTGAAGTTACCATCTAGCAATGCTTCCTAACGTTCGAATAGGTCGGATGTATGCAAAGCAACATTTTTAGAACCCTGGCCCATGGTTACCGTATAATTCATCCCTTTGACTAATAATGCTCAAGATGATTTTGAGTATGCTGTCAGCACTCATACAAGTCATCTTTATTGTGTCTCAAAATTTTGCAAATTCTGTGACACCTCACGAGGATTACCTAGGCCTAGGTTTTGCTAAATTGAAACACAGCAAGTCATTCTCCTCCTGAAGTTAATCAGGAGTGGTCAATCCCATCTTAACTTACACACTGACTTTATAAGTACTTGGCTGTACCTAAAAATCTTTCGAACCTATATAAAAAATACAGACAGTCCAACACCAAAGTACAGTGAGTTACTTGTAAGTTACTATGGTAATCTCAGATCGGAGGGACACTTATACCCATTGGCCTTAGCTAGCTACTCTTGATAGTAGAGTGCTACATTGATCACGTTCAGTGCAGATGTACTCCTATATCTCACCTAGATGCCATACCAGTGTCTCTACATCACTTGGTTATGAGGACAACCAACGCATATGGCATACAATGACCTACACTCGATAAGTTATCATCCTTATTAATAACTTATTATTTCATCGTGAATAATTTAAGAACCATCCAATAAATCCTCCTTTATGGATTGATTGTGGTTCTAAAAACTTCATCATAATTTAGGACTTCATTTAAGAAAGATGAAACTTTTATCATGAACCAGCCAAATAACTATTATTATTAGATAATTCATATACTAATTTCAATCATCTATCACTTAGATGATTAGCTTTAGGACATATTTTTTAATAACTCCCACTTGGACTAAAGTTAATCAGAATGATATCAAATATCTTATCTTCCATTTGAGTTAATAGAACTCCTTAGTTCTGAGGCCTTAGCAAATGGATCGATCAAGTTCTCCTTTTCCATCGATCTTCTAATGATCGACGTCACCTTGATAAAAAATCAAAGGTGATAGCAATGCAGAATATGCTAGTTCTTTGATTCTTTAGTCTTAGCTATGGCTCCAGTGCTATGATAGGACTAGACCATCGGTGGAGCATGCTACTCCCAACCTGCTAATGAACCTCAGTAACTATACAGCTTACATGGTAGCATCATATGCCACAATGTCTCTACATCACTAACTAAATAGGCTAAAGTATCCTGCTTGAAATCTTTCTAGCAAATTGCTCCTATAATCAGGGTATAAGCCAACATTCTATAGTTGTCATCCTATTCTGACTGAAATTAAAATATCCACATGTTTTAAGTCAGTACATCCATATTTGAGTCACTGGACCTTAGTATTTTCCAAATACTTAAAGATTGTCCATACAATCTTCCAATGGTTCTCACTTAGATCAGTATCTGCTCACTACCCTTAGTAAGTATACCATATCTAATCTCATACATGGAGAAATAAAATGGCAGCTAAACCTTTATTCTTTGCAATGTTGGGATGTCATTTTCGATTAAGAGAATTTTATCCACAGACAACATAAGGAATAACACTATAGAATATTTTGTCCAATTATAAATGCAGAATTTATCTTTATTCATGATAAAGGCATACATTCAAAATGTATGTTCTAATTCTGAGGTAATAGCCAAATAGGCTTTAAGGTCTTTACCTTCCTATCTGCGCTACTCTGATCCTTTTGAAAATTCATTCACACCCAATGAATTTTATCTCTTCAGGTGAATCAACCAGTGTCCATACACTATTGATTTTCATGGACTTCAATTTGGATCATATGGCTCCAGATCATTGCATTGTATCCCTATAGGTGATCGGATCCTTGTTATTCTCATCGAGCTCAATAGGATCTCCATCTCGGACCTAGATACTGAAGTATCCATCCAGCTAATGTAGTACTCTATCGGATCTCCTTAAAGGTGATACTTTAATGGGCTCTAGATTTGATCTAATCAAATCCGATTTTGTAGATTTACTGGATTATGTCGGTTCTTTTCTACTAGTCAAACCTTTTTAAGTTCAATTTGATAGGCATCAGTTCCTTCTCTAAGAAACTCCTTTCTAAAAGGAATGCCCTACTATTGATGAACATCTTATGTTCTTTAGCACAGTAGAATTAATAACCCTTAAATACTTATTAGATCAGGATCCAAGTTTATCTGTGTGCAAATATATGACATAGGCCGATCAACTCCAAATCCAAAAGTGAGATAGTCTAAGTCTACGCCCGATCCATAACACATGTGGAATATATACAACAGATTTACTCAGAACCTTTTTCAAAGTAAAACTAGTAGCCACAAGAGCACAACCCTGAAACAGACAGACAAGTGAACCCTATAGTGGATTGAACCATGTCTAACAAAGTTCAATTTCTTCTTTCTGGTACATTGTGTTTCGAAAAGAAATCCACTTAAGAGAGAATCCAATTCTCTCCTAGATATATCAAAAACTTACTGGATAAATACTCGCCTCCTCAGTCTGATCGAAGAGTTTTAATACCTTATCCAGTTTGTTTTCCTATTTCATTATTGAATTGCTTGAACATTTCAAATGATTCAAGCCAGACGCACACATGCTCAGATAAGTCATCTGCAATGAAATACTAATATCTTCCTTTGGGACTTAAGTTCATAAGTCCACATACATTACTATGTCTGAGACTTAGAACTTTATCGGCTCCTTCACCTTTTCTAGTAAAAGATGACTTTGTTATTTTTTCAAGAAGATAAGATTCACAAGCTATCAATGATTCACAATCATTGATGTCGAGGTTTCCCTCTCTAGCTAACTCGTTAATCCTATTCTTGTCAAGATGACTAAGCCTATAATACCAAAGATAGATATCTAGGACATAATCTAACTTAGGTGTGTACATTATACTTAACAGGCTGTATAAATATTAAATATTATTTCTTTATTATCCATGTATTACTATAATATTATTCATAATAATATCACAATAATCTCCTTTATTGATAAATGATAACCATCTCTGACCGAAAAGCCATCAGAGATAACATTTATCATAAACGATAGACAATGGTGATAATCACTCAAAATGATATCTATTGAAAATAAGCTTGATAAATCCTAAATCTAAGATTGGAACAAGACTTCCATCCCCAACGTTCAAATATTTTTTACCATTTTTAAATATCCCACTTACTTTTAGTCTTTGCAACAAATTGCATAAGACTACCGGCATCTAATACCCATATTGTAGAATTATTTATAGAGAAATTTTAAGGTATCATCATAAAACATCTTTAATGAGCAACTTTTGCTCCTTTCTCTTGTTCAGCCTGTTATGGTCATGTGAAGCAAGACAATTCTTCTTCCTATGATCCTACTTCTAACATTAGAAGTAGTATGCCTGATTTGGGTTAACATTGGAGTAATTATTTTGACTGGGCTTAGAAACCCTAATATGAAGCCATTCATACTGCTGAACCAAATTCAACTCTCGATACTAATTATTGAAGTTGGGTCCCATAAGTCATCACTATCTAATAGTGATAGGAGCAATTAGGGTTTAGCCTTAATTTGAGAAAAGAGAACAATGACCTAAGTATATGAATTATATTAAGCCTAAAGACTTGGACTTTAGTTTAAAGGTTCTCCCACTATTTTACTCGAATTGATAGCCTCTACCTCCAATTTGGAAAATTACTTTAATTTCCTAGTAGGTACTAAAATCCACATAGACTGCACACAAGCCCAACTATGGTTAGTCAACCCATGTACATCTAAGGATAGGTTCATAACCAATTATTTCTCCAAACAACTTTTAGTAATTTAATTTTGCTCTAGAAACCTAATCAGTAGGCTATGGCCTCCACTGTAAGGATCCGGTTAGGTCCAACCATTAATATGAGCATACTTGGCGCATCTAACTAATAAATGATTAAGCCCAACTATGGTTCGTCAACCTAACCACCAATAGAGAGACACATCCAAATCATCATATGATGAATGATAATTCCATTAGTCAACAAGCGCCAAGCCTATGGGCCTCCAATGATTATTGAGTTAATGGACTCATTATCAAACATCTTAATGGGAGGCCATGACTCGATTATCTCCATAACTTTATCATTTTAAGGACCTAATAATTTTAGATGATTTAAATTATTAGTGATTTAAGGATAGGAAGGACATGGACTAATTTGCTCCCACTGACTTCACCAAGTCAGGTCCTTTCATTGACTTCACCAATCACTAATGAGGATTATGATCAATTTTGGTCCATGGGCACCTATATCAGTCTCACTGATTTTCTATGTGACATGGGTTAGCTCGAATCAATAAGCAACCTAATCAAAATCTGATTAACCACATTAGCCAGGTAAGTGAGATTGATGGGAGGGTTTTCCAAGGATTGCCTTAGACACCATCAGAAATGGCCAGGTAAGTGGACTACCAATTAAAATCCATCGATCTAGAATGCCAGACTTATCTTAGACACCAATTGGTTTCTCAGTTTTGATTTAGTGTACCTAAAGACTCGGGCTCGACCACTAAGCCACGATCAGATCCATTTGTTAGATATATAGACTTTGATCAACTACAACTATTGAATTGATCTATAGAAAAGAAATGACCTAATCCTAATTAACTATTAATTAGGTTTGATCAATTTCTTAACTAAGTCCATATTTAATTTAACCCTAGGTCTAACCGAGTTAATGACCTAATCAAAACTAACCCATTTAACTTTTAACCCAAGTTTTATGAAATTATCTTAGGATCTTCAAATCACAAATCTAGATCCTAAACAATCACTTAATTCTTAATTTAGTTCAAAGTTTGGATTTATGGAACTTCAGGAGTAGTTTCTGATTTTATATTTAAAATATTTTTAAAATATAAATAATTTACATTGAATCATATTCAATACATGATTTTAGATCTGATTTATTTTATTATTTAGATTATGTCCTAGGGTTTTGAATCTAGGATTTTGCAAAAAGTAAGTTCTCAATTTAAATTCTATAAAATAAATATGTCATACATATACATTCTAGATTCAATACAAAAATTACATATCAACATATACAATAAGAGGATTTAGATCTAAACATAAAACACATCATATGGATCAGATCATAAATCATTTTAAATTAGATTTAAAATCTAAAAATAAATCATAAATTATTTTAGATCTCATCTAACACATTTATGACTTAGGTTTCTCGGATCAGCACTTACTAGGACAACCTTTCCACTGCAAGGGATAAACCTTACAGCAGAACAACCTTATGGTAGTATGTGCAATCCTGATATTATTTAGATCTAATATAAATAATTTAAAATAGATCAAATATCTATTTAATTTTATATTTAAATCAAAAAATTAAATCATAAATATTTTTAGATCTAATCTAAATTATTAATGATTCATATTCAGATCAGCACATACTAGAACAACCTTTTCATTGTAAGGGGTTAACCTTACAACAGGACAACCTTATGGCAATATGTGCAATCTTTAATTAATTTTAATTTTTATATTTAATCTAATACAAATATGATCATGTTATAAAAGAACCTAGATGCTCTGATGCCACTATTGATAAATATGCAGGGTTTCATGTATAGATTTTAAAACTTTTTCGAAATATAGAGCAGCAGAAGACAGATTAAACTATTTAATCTACAACATGCATGTAATCAAATTACAAAACCCTACATCAAGGATCTATAACATGTTATGATGTAAATATAAATTTAAAATTAAATTGATCATAAGTGTTATTGATCATATCAATACCTAGATCCAGAATAATTCTAGATCTAACCCTAGATCATATCTAGGTCACCAAGAGATCATATCTCTTATCTTTTCATAGATTGAGAACTCCACAATTGAATCTATTATTGCCTTTGGAGCCACACAAGCATCCGACCTCTACAGGTGATCCACACGAACCTCCAACCTACAACACAGATTGGAGGTTCATCAAATGAAAATCCACTCAAAGTGCTAGCTTCTCGCAGATCCCTTCCGATGGTTAATCAAATACATGTTCTTTGGATCTCTTGGAAACACCAAGAGATGAAGAACATGAGGAGGAACAAGGGAGAAATCCAACCCTTAGATCTCTCAAAAATTAGAAAATAAGAACATCAAAAAATAAATCCTAAGAGAAGATAAATCTTCTCCTTCAGGACATCAGCAGTGATGTCCTAAAAACATCTCTATGCTAGGATAGAGGAGACCTTCCCCTCTAGGATTTTTCTTAAGTTTCTAGATCTAATATTTTTTATTTTCATCATATAAAATTCTAACAAAAATTGGAGAGGATGGTTTCTCCAAGAAACCCTAAGAGAAGACCTTTCTTCTCTTCTCCTTCTCTCATCAGGATATGATCAGATCATATCCAAAAAATTAATACCATTCCCTAACAACTTGGAGCACCCATCCCCATACCCAAATCCTCTCTCTCTCTTAGATTTTTATTATATAAAAATCATAAATAAAATAGAAAGAGAGAAACATAAAAGAAAAAATATAAGAGAAGACAATCTTCTCTTACCTTGTCTCTTCAAGACATCAACCTTTGATGTCTTAATTGAAGGCTCTTCTCCAAGAATCTTGGTGCCACAAATCCTCCAAGCCTTCTCCTCCTTTTCCTCTAATTTTTCATAATTTTTTAAAGATTTTTTACATCCTAAAATCATCTCATAAGAGGCATCCACCTTTTATTATAAGACTAGGTCAAAACCTAGTCAAAGAAAGACTTCTATGGGGCGTCCAACTCTTGGACGCCCCTCCCTTCCCTTGATTTTGACGCCCCTCCCTTGATTTTTGGCATGTGAAATAGAAAACCAACACCCAAAAGAAAGGGAGAAAGGGTGGAAATCAAAAGGAGGGCATGGGTAGAGGTGGCACACAAGGGAGAAAAGAGTTTGGTTAAAAGGGGACTCTTACAAGAAGGAAAGAAATCCCAACTCTTTCTTGTTTTGACCAAGTCATAACAAACTAGGACTCCTCTTGTTTGACTTGGTCAAAATAGTTTTGAACCCTATTTAAATCTCATTTAAATCAGATTAAATGCAACCCAATTAAGGGTGATCCTAGTCCAACTAGGAGCCCAATTAAATTAGATTAAATCAAGATTTAAATCTAATTTAAATGCTAAATCAATTAGGTGCACCCAAGTCCTAGTCAAACAAAAAATTATTCTTTTCTTGCAATTAGCTTATCCAATAAATCAATTAGACTTAATCTAATTAAATCCAAACTAATTCTAATTGAATCTAATTCAATTAGACTTGATCTCGGCCCTATTACTCAATCAAATTGTGTCAATTAGCAATCCAATTGCTAATTGATCCTCCTACAATAGTTGCATTAGATCAAACATCAATCGCATTGAATGTTTGACCTCAAAATGATTCTCAATTGTTGATTAACTATCTGATTAGGTTACAAGCTCTAATGTATGTGATCCCATAGGTTCAAACCTAAGTCAGTAGCACAGGAACCAATTTCTGTACCAATTGAAGTTACCATCTAGCAATGGTTCTCAATGTTCGGATAGGTTGAATGTATGCAAAGCAATATTCTTAGAACCCTAGCCCATAGTTATTGTATAATTCATCTCTTTGACCAATAATGCTCAAGACAACTTTAAGTATACTATCAGCACTCATACAAGTCATCGCTATTGTGTCTCAAAATTTTGCAAATCCCATAACACCTCACGAGGATTATCTAGGGCTAGATTTTGCTAAATTGAAACACAGTGAGTCATTCTCTTCCTGAAATTAATCAGGAGTGGTCAATCCCATCTTGACTCACACACCGACTTTACAAGTACTTGACTATACCCAAAAATCTTTCGAACCTATATTAGAAATACAGGCAGTCCAGCATCAAAGTACAATGAGTTGCTTGTAAGTCACCCTGATGATCTCAGGTCGAAGGGACACTTATACCCATTGGCCTTAGCTAGCTATCTTGACAGTAAAGTGCTACATTGGTCATGTTTAGTGTAGATGTACTCCTACATCTCATCTGGATGCCATACCAATGTCTCCACACCACTTGGTTACGAGGACAACCAATGCATATGGCATACAACAACCTACACTCGATAAGTTATCATCCTTATTAATAACTTATCATTTGATCATGAATAATTTAAGAACCATTTGATAAATCCTCCTTTATTGATTGATTGTAGTTCTAAGAACTTCATCATAATTTAGGAGTTCATTTAAGAAAGATAAAACTTTTATGATGAACCAACCAAATAACTATTATTATTAGATAATTCATATACTAATTCCAATCATCTACCACTTAGATAATTAGCTTTAGGACACATTTTCCAACAATGCAGGGTTACTAGCTCTACTTTCAATTTTTTTTTTCAAAAAACATATGCAATAGAAACTATTATTAATCAAATTAATAATAAAAGCTATAGATCTAATCTGAAAATCCTATGTAATCAGGATCTAATGCATCATATATGTATGCATATCTGAAAATAAAAATAGCAACTGTAGTAAAACTATTTTTACTACTCTATGTGTTCAGAATATATTACCTTTTTATGGATAGATAAACTCCATAATCTGATCTCCTCGGTGTAGATTTGATCGCCGCCATATAGCCACACAAGCATCTACCCTCCATAGGTAATCCACATGAGATCCTAATTTCAATCAACTCCTCTTGAATGCTAGCTCGTGTAGAAGTCTTTATTGGTTGATGTAGATCAAACTTCTTTAATCTTCTTCATGGGGTCTTTGGATGTTCTGGATCTCGATGAACGTAGAAGAGATGAAGAGGAGGCCTTCCATCAATTTTTGTGAAGTCACGACCCACGTAGCTCAAAACCTAGAATCCTAAATCCTAGGCATTGATCCTAGGATATGCACTCACCCAAAACCCTTATGCTAGGCTTTTTTCTCTTCTGATTTCTTTCACGCACATAGAGAAGAGACTTTCTCTTCTATCATCTCTCTTTTGATGTTCCTCTCTTCTCTCTCTTCGCATGTCCATAAAATCATGTATTTTATATACGCACACAAACATGGGAGGTGTGAGGGAGTGGTTTAGATCAAGTGGTTACCCATTCATGTTCAAATTCCATATGAATTCAATTGATAACCAGATAAAACCAATCCATAAGGCATGTGAGAAGGGAGAACACACGCCCTCCCTTGCATGGAAAAAACTCATGAGAAACATTTTTCTCGTGGAGATAGGATGGTGCAAATCAAAGGGTAATGTGGCACATGGGAAGACTAATCAAACTAGTCTTATGTTTGTCATCCAATTGAACTAATCCAATTCAAATTGGTTAGGCCCAATTAGACCTGGTTAAACCCAACATCTTTAGGCTTAATTAGGCTTAGTTAAATCCTAATCAAATAAAAAATTAATCAAGCCCAACTCCTGATCAAATCAGAGATCAAATCTCCTTGGTTATTAGGTCATCTTATAACCTAATTTGGTCAAATCCAATTGAATCCAATTCAATTAGACTTGATCCAAAAATAATTTTTGAATCAAATTGAGTTAATTAGCAATCAAATCACTAATTAATCTTTCATAGATCAGCCATCAGATCGAGTAGGAATCTCTAGTATTTATGATCCCGCAGATTCGAACCTAGGTCGGTAGCACAAGAATCAATTTTTTGTACTAATTGAAGTAACCATCTAGCAATGGTAACCAATGATCAGATAGGTCAGATAGTATAATCATAATATTTAGAACCCATGTGAATATGGTTACTGCATAATTCATCCCTTTGATCTCTATGCATAGGATGACTCCGGGTTAAACTATCAACCCTAGAAGATACATCCAAATTATGTCTCAAAGCAATTAGTCCTATGACTTCTCACTAGAACTACCCTAGCCAAGGCTTTGCTAAACTAAAATACTGTTGAAGGTAGCTCCTAAAATCAGGAGTGGTCAATCCCATCTTGACTCATGCACCGACTCCTCATGCACTTGACTATACCTGAAAACCTTTCATCACTGAATTAGAAATTCAGGTAGTCCAGCACCAAAGCACAGTGAGTTACTTGAAAGTCACCTAGTGATCTCAGGTCAGAGAGACACTTATGCTCATATTCCATCAAAGCAATTTTTGGCAGCAGAAAAGCTCCGGAGTTGGTCACATTCAGTGCAGATGTACCCCTACATCTCACCTACATGCCATATAGTATCTCCACACTCCTTGGTTAAGAGGACAATCAACCTATATGGCATACAATGACCTATACTCGATAAACATTATCATTCTTGGTAACAAGATTTCATTTGATCATGAACAATTTTAAGGACTAAACGATAAATCTTCTTTTATCAATTCTAAATAGTCCTAAGAATTTCATCACAACAAACAGGAGTTCATTAGAAGATGAAAAATTTATGATGAAAATGTTAGAATAACTTTTATTTAATTAATAATTTATATACAATTATATAAAATAGCTCAATCATCAACAGACTAATGATTGGCTTTGGGATACTATTTCCAACAATCTTTCATTTGGCCTAAAGCCAATATCGTATATCCATCTTTGACTTAAAGTTGTTGAATTCCTTCACTGTAATGGCTTTAGCGAATGGGTCGGTCAGGTTCTCTTTTCCATCGATCTTCTAAAGATTGAGTCACCTCGATCCATGATCTTTCGAATAAGGTGGAAGTGGTGCAGAATATGCTTTGTCCATTGGTGTACCTTTGGTTCCTTCACTTGAGCAATGGCTCCAGAGTTATCGCAAAAGAGCAGAACTGGACCATCGAGGAAGGGTGCTACTCCAAGCTCAGTAATGAACTTCTTCAACTACACCGCTTCTTTGGTAGCATCTGATGTAGCAACATATTTTGCCTTGCACACAGAATCGACCATGGTGTGCTATTTGGAACTTTTCCAACAGACAGCACCACCATTAAGGGTAAACACATACCCCGATATACTCTTGTTGTCATCATGATCAGACTGAAAGCTAGAGTCTGTAAATCCCACAAGTCTCATGTTTGACTCACCATAAACAAGCCCTTAGTTCTTAATATTTCTCAAATACTTCAATATGGTTTTAACAACCTTCCAGTGGTTCTCCATATGGTTAGATTGGTATCTACTCACTACTTCTAGTAAGTATGCCACATCTGGTCTCATACATGTCATAACGTACGTGATAGAATCCACTGTCGAAGCATATGAAATTTTACTCATACGCTCTCTCTCTTGAGGTGTTATCGGGCAATCCCTCTTCGAGAGAAAAATTTCATGGTCTATCGATAGATGGCCCTTCTTAAAATTCTTCATACTGAACCTTTTCAGTACAGTGTCAATATACGTGGACTGGAACAACCTAAGCAACCTTTTAAATCTATCTCTATAGATCTTAATTTCTAGGATATAGGAAGCTTCTTTCAGATCTTTTATGAAAAACTGTGATGATAGCCAGATCTTTATTTCTTATAATATAGGGACATCATTACCAATTAAGAGAATGTTATCTCCATAAAATACTAGGAATACTACTGTTCGACCATTAGCCCATTTATATATATAGGGATTTTCTTCATTCTTAATGAAGCCATACATCTTGATCGTCCTATCAAAACGTATGTTCTAACTCTAAAATGCATGGTTCAGTTTATAAATGGATCTTTGAAGCTTGCACACCTTAGACTCATCTAGGGATGCAAAACCTTCATGTTGTATCATATGCACCTCTTCAGCTAGCTCTCAATTTAGAAAAGCTATTTTCATATCCATCTGCTAGATTTCATAGTCCAGATGCGTAGCTATCGCAAGCATGATCCGAATGGACTTGAGCATTGCCATAGGAGAGAACATCTTGTTATAGTCTATACCAACATTGACAATATCCATTAGCAACTAGATGAGCTTTATAGATCTCCACCTTCTCTTCTGTGCCCCTTTTTCTTATGAAGACCCACTTACACCCTATGGATTTTATCCCTTCAAGTGGATCAACCAATGTCCATACATCATTGACCTTCATGGACTCCATTTTAAATTTTTTGGCCTCAAGCTTTTTTCTAGAGTTGGGTCTCTGCATTGCATCCATGTAAGTGATCGGATCCTCATTATTCTCATCGAGTTCGATAGGATCACCATCTCGGATCAAGAAACTATAGTATCTATCCAGCTAACATAATACTCTACCAGATCACCTTAAGGGTGCAAGTTTACCAGGCTCCGAGTCTGATCGAATCAAATCCAGTTCTGGTTCAGCTACTTGTGTCGATTTTTCTACCTATCAAATTTTCTCAAGCTCAATCTTAGAGGTATTAGTTTCTTCACCAAGAAACCTTTTTTCTAAAAAGATAGCCTTAAGACTGAAAAACACTTTCTACTCATCAGCAAGGAAGAAGTAATACCCTTTGGTCTCTTTTGGGTACTCAATTAAACTACACTTGTTAGACCTAGGTCTAAGCTTATCCATTACTAAATGTTTGACATAAGCCGAACACCCTCAAACCCTAAGGTACGAGAGTACTAGCTTACGCCTTATCCACACCTCATATGGTATTTTAGAAACAAACTTACTCAAAATCCTATTGAGAATATAACAAGCTGACTTGAGCGCATATCTCCATAGGAAGATAGGCAGACCTGCAAATCCCATCATAGATCGAACCATGTATGTGGACCCATGAGCACAAGTGCTAGAGGTGGATATTTCTACTTCATAATCTTTATAGATAACCTATCGAGGTATGGGTATGTCTATTTAATGAAGCATAAATCCGAGTCATTTGAAATATTCAAACTATTCCATAATGAGGTAGAAAAGCAAACTAGGAAGAGTATTAAAACTCTTCGATCTGATCGAGGGGGTGATTGTCATAGAGTTATTCTTAGTGATTGTCACTTTTGTCCAAGCTTTTTATTGAATTTAATTTTTGTAGGCTTTATAGCCAAGAATAGTGATCAATTTTTAATAAAATTAATTACCTTGTTCAGCAACTACTTGCTTCCTCCTCGACTTGTTCGGATCTAGGAAGGCAATGTACTAAGGATAATTCTTCTTTCAATGCTCCTGCTTCTTGCAAAAGAAGCACTCCGCCTGGCTCTGGTCGGGCTTGTGCTTCTTAGTTTGACCTTGTGTAGACGTCCTAACATGCGGCTGCACCTTGTTGTTCTTCTTGTTCTTCTTTCCTTTCTTAAATGGTTGACCAGAAGAAGATCCTTCCACTACATTCATTGACTCATTTTAGAGCTGGTGATCCTTCTCAAAGTTCTACAGCAACCCCAATAAGCGATGGTAGCTCACTACAAGCTTTGTCATTCTGAAATGAGTAAAGAATGGGAGAAAAAACTTGGGTAATAAATTTAGGATTGCATCCTTCTCGAGGTGCTCATACAGGAAAAAGCCTAGCTTACTCAGGCACTCAATCATCTCGATCATGTATAATACATGATCGGTGACTGACATCCCATCCCTCATTCGAGTGTTGAAAATGGCATAATTAGTCTTATGCCTTTTAACATCGTCAGGCGTACTAAAGGAGCCATTTAACAATTGAAGCATCTCCTCAAGCTGGGTATTCTCAAACCTATGGCTAAACTCCTCATTCATTGCCACCAGCATTATGCACCAAATGGTGGTGCGGTCATTGAGCCACTTTTGGTAAGTGTCTCTCACCGCCTTAATAGCATTCGAGGCTGGTTCCTCAGGTACCGGATCAGTCAATATATATATGATCCATTTATGCTCCAGGACGATCTTCAACTTTCGATACTAGCTATCGAAGTTGGATCCCATGAGTTTGTCATTATCCAACAATAACCAGAGTGACAGGATAGTAGCTATTTCTACACAATAAAGGAAAACCACAGACCTAATAAGTATATGAATTATTTACTCTAAAGACTTGGACTTTAGTCTAAAGATTCTTCCAGTATTTTTATATACAAATTAGTAGCCTCTACTTCCAATCTGAGAAATTACTCTAATTCCTTAGTGGGTACTAGAATCCACATAGACTACACATGAGCCCAACTTTGGTTGGTCAACTCATGTGCACAATGGGTAGGTTTATAACCAATTATTTCTCTAAACAACTTCTAGTAATTTTAATTTTGCCCTAGAAATCTAATCAGTAGGCTTTGGCCTCGACTGAAAAGATCTAGTTAGGTCCAACCATTAACATAACCGTATTTGTTGTATTAGATTAACAAATGATCAAGCCCGACTTTGGCCAACCGACCTGACCACCATTAGAAAGACACGACCAAATTATCATATTATAAATGATAATTTCATTAGTCAATAAGCACTAGATCTTTGGACCTATAATGATTATTAAACTAATGGATCCATTATCACTCAACTTAATGGGAGGCTGACTTAGTTATCATAATAACTTTATCATTTTAAGGATCTAATAATTTTAGAAAATTTTATTAATCAATTTTAAGAAGAATTAACCAGTCAATTTGGATCCTCCCACTGACTTCACCAAGTTAGATCAATAAGGACCTAATTAGAACTGGCATTAGGAGCACCTAAATTAGTCAAACTGATTTATCAAATTGACATAGGTGAGGCCTAATCATCAAGTGGTCTAATCAAAACCTAATTCATCAGGATGGCCAGATAAGTGAGATCAGTGGAAGGGATATGTCATTAACTTGTCAAAGACTGAATTAGTGCGAGTAGCTTCCAATTAAAAACCACTAATCTGAGCTGCCAAACTTACCTTAGACACGATCTAGTTTATTAATTTCAATTTGATCAATCTAATAATTTTAGGTTCGTCCACATAGCCACGAATCAACTCCATTTAGTCCTCGTTAAAGGCATGGGCTTAAGCAACTATAACTATTATAATTTGGTCTAAAGAGTCCTTGACCTAATCTAAATCAACATTTGATTAGATTTGATTAATTACTCTAATTTAGTCCATTCTTTGACTAACCTTAGGTCTAACTCAATTAATGGGCCTAATTCGAGTAAACCGATAAACCACATTTTATGATCAATGACTTAGGATCTTAAATTCATAATTTTAGACCCTAATTCATCATACTTAATTCTCAATTAAGTCTTAGGCTGAGGGTTGGGGTTCGACATTTCAAAATATTGTTTAAAATTTTTGAAAGGTTCTTTACATCCTAGCACTATTTCACTAAATAGGTATACTTATTTCAAAAATGGGTCAGCTTATTTTATGAACAAGCACTAGATGTAGGTTTGATCACATAAAACCAACCAATAAGGACCTTAAACCAACTTCTCAATCAGGTTAGCTCGGATCCCTTCCAAGCTGGCTCGAGCAGAAGCTGAGTTGGCTCAGTTCCTAAGATAGTGCTTGGGCAGAAGGCTCGAAGGCCATCATTCTAGTCGGGCAGGCTTGGATCCCATCCAAGCCGGTTCGAATTGAAGTCGAGCCAACCCAGTTTCTGATCGAGCCAGCTTGAGCATCAATCCAAAAATCGTATCATGGCTGGCATGCTGGTTGAGCTGGCTTGATTTCTGAGAGAGCCAGCTCGACCGGCGAACATAACTTCTCTAAGATCCTGTTCAGGTTTAATCTAAATCTATGTACATTACATAAAAAATTATAAAACTATTTAGATTTAATCTAAACACTAATTCATGATAGAAATTTAGATTAAACCCAATCTAACATATCATAAAAACTTATTAGATCTAATCTAAAGTTTTTATTATCAATGTTATAGATCACAATGTACCAGGACAACCTTTCCACTGTAAGAGATAAACCTCATAGTAGGACAACCTACAATCCATGCGATCATCATTTTTATCATTTAAATCAAATTATCATTTAGATCTAATCTAAAAATAATCCAAACATGCATATATAATACATCAAAAAACTTATGGCTTTGATACTATTTGAAGGAAAGCATGCATGGTTACTAGCTCTACTTTTGAAATCTTTTTTTCGAAAAACATATGCAACGGAAACTATTATTAATCAAATTAATAACAAAAGCTATAGATTTAATCTAAAAATCATATGTAATTAGGATCAAACATATCATATATGCATGCATATCTAAAAATAAAAATAGCAACTGCAATAAAATTATTTTTACTGCTCACGTGTTCAAAACATGTTACCTTTTCATGGGTAGATGAACTCCACAATCTGATCTCTTCAGTATAGATCTGATCGCCATAATGCAACCATACAAGCATCTAGCCTCCACAGGTAATCCACATGGGATCCTGATCTTGATCAACTCATCCTAAGTGCTAGCTCGTATAGAAGTCTTTATTGGCTGATGTAGATTAAACTCCTTGGATCTTCTTCAAGGGGTCTTCAAATGCTCCAAATCCCGATGAGCATAGAAGAGACAAAGAGGAGGCCTTCCACTAGTTTTTGTGAAGTCATGACCCTCGTAGCTCACAACCTATGTTGTCCATCTATGCAACCGAAGAATGAGGGGGGGTAAATTGGATTTTTAAAATTTTAATGCTAATTTAAAATTGTCAAGATTGAGTGATGATATGCAAGTAGTGTGTGTGAAGCAATTTAGGTTTGATAAAAATATAAAAGATTAGAAAGCAAGAATTTAATAAACTAAGAAAAGAAAGATAGCAAGCATACTACAAATAATAAAGATTTATAGTGGTTCAGTGCTTCTCTTACACCTACATCTACTCCCCAAGCTCCTACTTGGGAATTCAAATCCTCTAAACATATTCAACCAGAAGACAATGTCAGTACCTCCAACTCTAGCTATTCCAAGCTAGCACACTTATTTTTTAGATACAAGCCAATCCAATACACTCTAATTTAAAGCTCGGATCAACCCTCCTAAGTTTTGGAACCATCCCAAAATTTGAATCAAAATAATAAAGCAGAGCATAAGAGTTAATGACAATCAAATACAAGTTTAGCTCCCTTAATGAGCAAATAAAACCTTAAGAATGCTTTTTACAATAATGGAGGAAGCTTTTCTGATTTTTCTCAAGATTGTTGGAGACTTGAATGAGCTCTTGAGAGGTTGGTGAATTTGAAACGAAAGCTTCTTTGCTTGAAGATGACTTTTGCTTAAGGTTGAATTGAATGTGTTAATCTCTTATGTTTTTCCTATTTTAAAGTCTTTTAAATCTTCAAAAGGTGGAGGAGAGAATCCTGGACAATATTTATAGCTGTTGGAGATCTTAAAGAAAGTATTAAAAGCTATCAAAATGAGATAGAACTAACTATTGTAGAAGATTTCCGTCATAGGGGTTGACTCATGGGTCGACCTCTGGCATAGGGGTCGACCTCTGAGATAAAGTCCAAAAAATTGGCTGTTCTATATTTTTGGCCTTCGAAATAGTAGAGGTCGACCCTTGGCACAGAAACAGCATGCCAAACAACCCGTTTCAGCAGGGGTAGACCTAAGGGTCGATCTTTTTGCTTCAAACTTGATTTTCTCCCAAAATATGCATCCAAAAATCATGGGACTACCTCCAAAGGATCAAAAATCTTCTATACTTGCTCTTAAGGCTCTTAGATCAAAATTTGATAAAATTATGATTTTGCTCCTAAAATATAAAAAGTTTTTTTTTCAAGCCAAATTTATTAGTAATCCCCTCAAACGCTTTGTAATCATCAAAATTAATTCTTGGAGCAACGATCTCTCTCATTTTGATGCTGACAAAATATTTGAGCATAAGCAAAAATAAAGTATGTAGAAGCTTACATCACTTACTAAAATATTATATTCAATTATTTAATAAATATTGCATAAAAAGTAGTTTGAAGATTACTTATAGTTAGATATTCAAGTTATTTGCAAAAGAGTTTGACTTACTTATTTCTTTTGTCAATTTTACTTCAGTTTTACTTATAGCCTAATTTTATATACTCTACTCTCTCTTTTTAACATCATCAAGTAAGATCTTAAGAGATTTTAAAATTTAAAAAGAAAAAGCCTCCCCCTTAAATTATTCCATATATTTTTCTATTAGAATAAGAGTTTATAACAAAACTTTCAATTAGCTTATATATAATACAGTATTTACAGCATATCATAATAGAATTTTAGCTAATTCACAAAGGTTACATTTCACATCATTCAAATGACATAATCATATTTATATACACATATTTACATCCAAATGATATCATTCCACACATAATAAATCATAACATTAAGTCATCAAAATATATAAGTACTAAAGGTATCAAAAGTATTCATGAGAGTTAGGCCATCAAAATATACAAAATTCATGGATACAACTATCCATGACCCAAGCAGCCAATAGTACTAATACCATAAGTTAGATCCAAAAATAATATAATCAACCATAACTTGATCAACAACTCATAGAAACAACTAAGAGATACTAGATCATAACCTAATACAAAAATGACTAAACTAAATCTAGTAGAGATCATGGTTGGAAGTATCTGAATCAGATGAGGAATCAGAGATGTGATGAAGTGTATCAAATGATAGATATATCAAATTTAAAAAATTAAATCAAAATTTTAAAAAATTAAATCAAATTAAATGAATCAGCTTCCCTCAAATATCCAAGGCTCTTCTCCTTTTTGAATGAATATGATTCTTTGAATAGATTTTCAAGTATGTACTTTTAAGCTTTAAGAGGATTAGAGTTTTTCAAAGATTTGAATAGTGGAATCAAGAACAATATTTAATTTATTATTCATTATTTTTTTTTTAAAATAAATTTTAGTCAATTAAGCTAAAAAAAGATGTATATTAGAAATGTATCGAGCAAAACAAAGATAGTATCAAAGCAAAAATGATTTTACAAAGATTTCTAAAGGCACATTAAAAATTCTATATTATATTCATATTTTTAAATGAGTTTCAAAATTAGAAGTACGTATTAAAATTAATTTATTTGGAGTGAGAATATATTTCAAATTAGTTTTAACTCCAATTAGTTATCAAAAATGATTTGGCAATCAAATCAATTAAATTTAAAATGAATAATTACATGAAGGCTTAAGTTAAAAGGATTATAAAACAATCAAAGTTCATTATGCTTAACTAAAATTAATTAAAATATTCATTCAAGGCTAACTAGATAATATTTAACAAACAAACATCTTTTCCTTTATTTTTTAAGAGTAAATACTAGAAAATTCATCATATAATATTTTCTCCCCCATTTTTTCATAATTATTATTGGATAAATTTACCTTTTAGCTTTTCTTCTCCATTTTGAAAGAATACAATAAATTTAGAATGAATATCTTTTCTACTTTTTTTTTAAAAAAATTATTTATGAACAATATGGATTAAAAACACATCTCCCCCTTTTTGAATAAAATAAATACATTCAATAAAATTATTTTGAACTTTAAAGATTCAAGAGAGATGGAACATTTCAAAGATTAAAGATTTTAAATAGATTATTCAAAGCAAATTATAAGATATATTCAATTTTTCAGGGATCATCTCTTCTTCTTTTTTTTATTATTATATATATATTTTAAGATTAATAAAATATAAGATAAATATTAAGTTGTCTGATATTAATTGATTAAAAACTAAAGTCCTCTTTGAATATTTGGTTTTAATAGCTTCTTTGAAATATTTTGCTTGACATCAATATCAAAAGACGTAAAAAGAGTATTTTTCTTAAATTTATTTTTTAAAATTAATCAATCTGAACAAGACATGAATATTCATCAATAATCCTCTTTTAAGATCAAAAATAATTTCTTAAAACTAATTAATTTTTTAAAAAAATAATAATATGATCAAAATATATAAAATATAAATAGTTGCTTAAAATGAATCAAATGATCAAAATCATTAGAATGCTCAAATAAATCCATGAGACAAGTAAAGTATAATTGTTTATCGATGATTTTTTTATTAAGTTTAAAAATAATTTTTCTTCTTATAGTCAAAAAAAAGATAAGAAGGATGGATAATTTTTAACTTAAAGCAATAAAATTAAGTCTTAAGGATTGATCCAAAAATATTAGTAGGGGATAAGTTGGGATCAAAAGAAGAATATTAAAGCAAAAGGCTCAAGAATTCTCAATTCTCTCCTAATCTCATAAAATTTATCTTCACTTAAGACCATAGTAAAAATATCTGTCAATTATTTTTCAGTACAAACAAAATAAAGAATTATGTCATTATTTTGAACATGCTCTCTTATGAAATGATGTCTTATTTTAATATGTTTTGATCTAGAGTGTTGGATTGAATTCTTAGTTAGATTTATGGCACTAGTATTATCATATTTTAGTTTAATGCCAAAGTCCTCAAGTTGTTGCTTAATCCATAAGATTTGTGTACAACAACTTCTGACTACAATGTATTCGGCCTCGACTATAGACAATGCTACCAAATTTTGATTCTTGCTAAACCAAGAGATTAAGTTAACTCCTAAAAATTGGTAAGTTTTACTAGTGCCTTTTCTGTCTAATCTACATCCAACAAAGTCTGCATCTGAATATCCAATTAAATCGATTGATGAATTCTTAGAATACCATAAACTTGTGGATTAAGTTCCTTTTAAATATTTAAATATTTTTTTTATAGTATTTAAATGTGATTCTTTTAGATTAGATTGAAATCATGCACATAAACAAACACTAAACATGATATCAGATCTACTAGCAGTTAAATACAATAAAAAATCTATCGTGTCTCTATAGACTTTTGTATCAACACTTTTACCTCCTTCATCCTTGTCAAGCTTATATAATGGACTCATGGGTGTACCAATGGCTTTGGAGCTATCCATCCCAAATCTTTTAAGTAGCTCTCTTGTGTACTTGCTTTGGATGATGGAGATCCCTTCCTTTGTTTATTTAATTTGAAGTTCGAGGAAGAACTTTAGTTCACCCATCATGCTCATCTCGAACCCCTCCTGCATGAGCTTAGCAAAATCTTGACATAAAGTTTCATTAGTAGACCCAAATATAATGTCATCAATATATAATTGTATTACTAAGATGTCATCATGATCTCTTTTAATGAAAAGGGTTGTATCTATATTTTCTCTTGAAAATCCATTATAAAGCAAGAATTTACTTAATCTTTCATACCAAGCTCTAGGTGCTTGCTTTAAATTATATAATATTTTATTTAATTTAAAAACATGATTTGGAAAAGCATGATTTTCAAAATTGGAAGGTTGCTCTACATAAACTTCTTCGACAATATATCTATTTAAAAAAGCACTTTTAACATCTATTTGAAATAACTTGAAATTTATAAAGCATGCATAAGCAAGCAAAAGTCTAATTGCTTCTAGTCTAGCAATAGGTGCAAAGGTCTCATCAAAATCAATTTCCTCTTCTTGATTATAATCCTTTACAACTAATCTTGCTTTATTCCTAATTATATTTCCATTTTCATCCAATTTATTTCTATATACCCATTTTGTGCCAATTATTGAATGATTTTTAGGTCTTGATACTAAGGTCTATACATTATTTCTTTCGAATTGATTAAGTTCCTCTTGCATTGCATTTATCCAATTATAATTTTTTTTGGCTTCATCTATGGTTTTGAGTCAAATTAAGAAATTAATACAAAATGATTGTATGCATCTCTAAGTGAAGAGTGAGTTCTTACCCCATGTGTAGGATCATCAATAATTAGTTCTTTGGGGTGATTGTGAACATACCTCCATTCTTTTGGAAGATCATTTGTATCTTAAGGTTGTTCTTGTTATCCTTCATCCTCATTTTCTTGCTTGTCTTCATGATCCTTTTTATTATGAATTGTTGAATCCTTCAGGATGATCTCTTTCATCCCTTCTATAAGAGGATCTGCATCATCAATATCCTCACTCTTTCTTGATAGAAGATCATTAGTCTCATAAAAAATAACATGTATTAACTCCTCTACTACTAAGGTTCTTTTGTTAAATACTCTAAAAGCTTTACTAGAAGAGGAGTAACCAAGAAAAATAGCTCCATCGGATTTTGCATCAAATTTTTCTAATTTTTCTTTACCATTATTCAAAATAAAACATCGGCAATCAAAAATATAAAAATATGCAATGTTAAGTTATCTTTCTTTCCAAAGCTCATAAGATGTTTTCTTTAAAATTAGTCTGCTTAGGGCACGATTTAAGATGTAACATGCCGTATTAATTGCTTCCACCTAAAAGTATCTTGGAAGGTTGCTTTCACATAGCATGGTATGGGCCATTTCTTTTAGAGTCATATTTTTTCTTTCTACCATCCCATTTTGTTGGGATATCCTAGGTGCTGAAAAATTATGGCTTATTCTTTTTTCATCACAAAATTTTTTAAAGTCTTGATTTTCAAATTTGGTTCCATAATCACTTCGAATGCTTTGAATTAAAAATCCTTTTTCATTTATAAATTTTTAATAAAACTTTAAGAAAAATAAAAAATTTCATCTTTATGTGCCAAAAAGAAAATCTATGTAAATTATGAGTAGTCATCGATAATTATAAAACCATAACATTTTTCATCTAAGCTTATTATTCTTGTAGGATCAGACAAATCCATGTGCAATAGTTCCAATGGCCTAGAAGTTGAAATAATGTTCTTAGATTTGAATGAAACTCTAGTTTGTTTACCTAGTTGGCATGCATCACAAATTTTATCTTTTTCAAAATTTAATTTTGATAAACCAGTAACTAATTTCTTTTTGATAAGCTTTGAAAGTGAATGCATACTAATGTGTGCAAGCCTACGGTGCCAAAGCCAACTAATCTCATCAATTTTGGCATTCATAGCTACTAGACATTGCATATTTATTATAGAAAGTTCATTCACATCTATCATATAAACATTACCGTGTCTATGTCCAACAAACTTAATGCTATCATCATTTGGACTAGTTACAATGCATAATGAAGATTCAAAAATAACTTTGTAACCCTTGTCACAAAGTTGACTAATGCTTAAGAGATTGTGTTTCAAACCATCTACTAATAAAACATTTTCAATATACTTGGAGGGAGTGATACCAATGTTACCTATACTAATAATCTTTTCTTTACCATTGTCTCCAAAGGTGACCATTCTTTCATTTTTATCATCAAGCATGATGAATTGAAACTCATCACCGATCATGTATCTTGAGCATCCACTATCAAAATACCATCTTTGATTTTCTCCTTTGGATGCAAGACACACCTACATACAAAATCAAGTTCTTACTCTAGGTACCAAAGTTTTCTTGGGTCCTTTAAGGTTAGTCACAATGGTTCCTTTTGGAACCTATATTTTTTTTATATTTAAATTGTTAGAGAAATATGTAAAAGATTTGTGTCCTAGTTTACCATATTTAAAATAAGTAACATTTAAAAATTTGTTGCTTTGTGAATCTACAAAAATATTTTTCAAAAATTTTTATTTTCTTAGGAGGTTATAGCCTAGACCAACCTTATCATAAATGGCCTTTTAATTTTCAAGAATCATATAAAGTTTATTTGAACTTAAAGTAAAATTTTCGACTATCAATTTAAGCTTATCGATTTCATTTTTCAAATTTAGATTCTCTTGAGTTAAGACTAGTTTTTCACTTAGGATAATTTTATTTTCTTTTAGCAAGACTTGATTCTTAAATTTTAGTTCTTTGTTTTTAGTTCCTAATTTTTTTAAATCATCTACTAAACCATAGAAGGCTTCTTGAAGTTCTTTGAATGTAAATTCACTTAAGATTTCAGCATTTACCTCATTTTCATGTGCCATAAGGCACAGGTTGGCTTGTTCATGAGCTTCTTCCTCTTCGGAGCTTGAGTCATCACTGTCACTCCATGTTGCCACCATAGCCTTTTTCTTGTATTTCTTGAAAATCTTTTTAAGTTGAGGATATTCAGACTTAAAGTGCTTTGGCTTCTTACATTCATAGCAAATAAGGGACTGCTCCCTATCCTTTTTCTTGCTATGCTCTCCTTTGGTAGGTAGCCTCTTCCTCATCCCTTATTTTCTCTTCAAAAATCTCTTGAACTTCCTTGTGATGAGGGCTATTTCTTCATCTTATTCTTCATCTTCCATTTCATCAGATTCCTCATCTTGTTGAGTGGTGGATTTAAGAGCTATTATCTTATTTTTCTTGATATTTTCTTCTTGATGTTGTTTTATACTTAGCTCATGCGTCATTAATGATCTTAGAAGCTCCTCCAAGGGTAAAATGTTTAGATTTTTAGCTTCTTGAATTGCAGTCACTTTGGCCTCCCATGTCCTTTGCAAAGACTTAAGAATCTTCCTCACAAGGTCATTTATAAATCTAGTAAATATTTTAATTATTGACTCATCATGCTCCATTTTAAAAAGTTTATATTTGTACACAAGCATGTTAATTTTTGACTCCTTAACTTGATTAGTGCCTTCATGAGTTACTTCTAACCTATCTCATATTTTTTTAGCCAACATGCATGTTGAAATGTGATTAAATTCATTAACATCAAAAGCATAATATAAAATATTCATGGATCTTGCATTGAGTTGAGCTATTTTCTTATCAACTTCATCCCATTCCTTTTTGAATTTGGTTGATTCCACACCATCAATTATCTTAGTGGATATGTGTGGTTCATTAACTATGATACTCCACATATCATAGTCAAGTGCTTGTATGAATATTCTCTCTGAGCTTTTCAATAGGTATAGTTTGATCCATTAAAAAATGGAGGTTGGTTTGTGGACTGCCCCTCGGCTAGAGAAATACTAACTTGGGTTGCCATAGATCTTTGACTCTTTGATGGTTAAATCAAAGTAGGGCTAGAGCACTGGGCTCTGATACTACTTGTTGCCTAGCTAATTTAAAGTTGTCAAGATTGAATGATGATATGCAAGTAGTGTGTGTGAAGCAATTTAGGTTAGATAAATATATAAAAGATTAAAAAGCAAGAATTTAATAAACTAAGAAAAGAAAGACAACAAGCACACCATAAATAATAAAGATTTATAGAGATTCAGTACTTCCCTTGTACCTACATCCACTCTCCAAGCTTCTACTTGAGAATTCAAATCCTCTAAACGTATTCAACTAAATACAACATCGGTACCTCCGACTCTAGCTATCCCAAGCTAGCACACTTATTTTTCGGATACAAGCCAATCCAATACACTCTGATTTAAGACTTAGATCAAACCTCCCATGTTTTGAAACCACCCAAAAACTAGAATCAAAATAATAAAGCAGAGTATAAGAGTTAATAACAATCAAATACAAGTTTAGCTCCTTTAATAAGTAAATAAAATCTTAAGAATGCTTTTCACAATAATGGAGGAAGCTTTTCTGATTTTTCTCAAGATTGTTGAAGATTTGAATAAGCTCTTGAGAGGTTGGTGAACTTGAAACGAAAGCTTCTTTTCTTGAAGATGACTTTTTCTTAGGGCCAAATTAAATGTGTCAATCTCTTGTATTTTTTCCTTTTTAAAATCTTTTAAATCTTTAAAAGATGGAGGAGAGAATCCTGGATAAGATTTGTAGCCATTGGAGATCTTAAAGAAAGTATTAAAAGCTGCTAAAATGAGATAAAACTAGTCGTTGTAAAAGATTTTCGTCATAGGGATCAAGTCATGGGTGGACCTCTAGCACAGGGGTTGACCTCTGAGACAGAGTCTCGAAAATTGACTATTCTATATTTTTTGCCTTCGGAACAGCAGAGGTCGACCGTGGGGTCGACCCTTGGCATAGAAATAGTATGCCAGATAGCCCATTTCAGTAAGGATAGACCTAGGGGTCGATCCTTTTGCTTCAAACTTGATTTTCTTCTAAAATATGTATCCAAAAATTATGGGACTACCTCCAAAGGATCAAAAATCTTCTATACTTGCTCTTGAGACTCTTAGATCTAAACTTGAAAAAATTATGATTTTGCTCCTAAAATATAAAAAATCTTTTTTTAAGTCAAATTCATTAGTAATTTTCTTAAATGCTTTGTAATCATCAAAATCAATTCTTAAAGCAACAACCTAGAATTCCAAACCCTAGGTATAGATCCTAGTGTATGCAATCACCCAAAACCCATGCGCCAGGCTTTTTTCTGTTTTGATTTCTTTCATGCACACAGAGAAGAGACTTTCTCTTCTCTCATCTCTCTTTCGATGCTCCTCTCTTCTCTCTCTTCACATGTCCATAAAATCAAGTATTTCATAGATGCACACCAACATGGGAGGCATGAGGGAGTGGTTCAGATCAAGCGATTATCCATTCGAATTTAAATCCCATTCGAATTCAATTAGTAACTAGATAAAATCAATCCATAAGGCGTGTGAGAAGGGAGAATGAATACCCTCCCTTGCATGGAAGAAACTCATGAGAAACATCTTTCTCATGAAGATAGGATGGCACAAATCAAAGGATGATGTGGCACATGGGAAGACTAGTCAAACTAATCTTATGTTTGTCATCCTATTGAACCAATCTAATCCAAATTGATTAGGTCCAATTAGACTAGATTAAATTAAACTTATTTAGGCTTAATTAGGATTAGTTAAATCCTAATCAAATCAAAAAATAATCAAGCCAAATCCCTGATCAAATCAGAGATCAAACCACTTTGGTTATTAGGTCATCTTATAACCTAATCTGGTCAAATCCAATTGAATCCAATTCAATTAGACTTGATCCAAAGATAATTTTTCAATCAAATTATTAATTAGCGATCAAATTATTAATTAATCTTCCATAGATCAGCCATCAGATTGAGTAGAAATCTTTAGTGTGTATGATCCCATAGATTCGAACCTAGGCTGGTAGCATCGAAACTAATTTTCTATACTAATCAAAGTGACCATCTAGCAATGATACCCGACGATCGAAAAGGCCAAATAGTGCAATCGCAATATTCAGAACCTAGGTGAATATGGTTTCTGCATAATTCATTTCTTTGACATCTATGCATAGAATAACTTAGGATTAAACTGTCAACCCTAGAAGATATATCCAAATTATGTCTCAAAGCAATTAATCTTAGGACTCCTCACTAGAACTACCTGAAAGGAATATGCCCTCAAGCCAATTAATTTTTGGGCTATTCTTTATGTTCCAAACTCATGTAATGATATTTTTAAAAATAAATAAAGACATTTGTTTAATCATATGTAGTGTCTTATTATTATGATGAACCCTATAAATTAGGGCTATGGTTTTAGGATTATGATGAGATCATACCAGTGAGATCTAAAATCTTAAAACTCTAATTTAAATATTTTTAGTTAATGGGACATTGAGTTAGGGATCAATATTTTTTGCTAAGACTAGCACATTCTTTATATGCTCGATTGAGAGGGTAATTGATCTCACAATAACTTGTGTATGACACTAATACAAGAATGTGGGTGCTCATTAGAGAATGAGTTCACTAAATTGATCCAAATCGAGAATATCTAATGGAGTCTTATCTACATGTCAATAGATGGTTCTCATAGTGGAATTTGTGCATGTAATCCTTTGACCTAAAACTACCATAGAATCTTATATATATAAATCCATATTTTGGTTCATACTCATTCATGACTTAGTTATGTACGGGATGATCTGGATATGGTAGATTATATATATGAAGGTTGTGAGTAGGTTAACATGGAATCGATCTCTCCTGGTAAGAGGAAATAGCATCCTACCTGCTTCAAACAAATGATGATTCAGGAAGACTTTGATCAAAGCATGATGAAAATTAGAAATAATTTCTAATGTTTCATTAAATGAATCATCATCATAAGATTGAAAGAGAAATGAATATGATATTGGGATTGACATATTTCCATACCCAGAGTCATATTCAGGATGCAGGAAGATCGAAGGATCTAGTTGCATGGTAATTTTCACTGAAGGATATTTTTGATATTTCCATCAAAATTTTACATCTTTCGGGTAGTCATGATACGTTGCTAGACGTCAATCATGTCTTGTGGGTTTGATCAAATTAAAATTTTAATTTGATCATTAAATTAGAAAGTGTTCTAAATTAAGTCAAATTGGGTTGGCTAGTTTTGACCTAAATCGGTTTGGTTGAGTTCTAACCAGATTAGGTCAAATCACACCCAGACTCACTGCTGGTTAGATGTGGAACCCAATGGGTCACACACAAAGAGAATTGATTAAGGGTCTAATTGGATTAGACCATGTTTGCAAGATGAACATGCTAGCACATGTAGCAAACCCTAGCACCTAGATTTCGAATTGGATTCGAATTAGCTTTCGATTTGGGCTAATTTAGATCCAATTTGAGTCAAATAGGATTTGGTCTTGAGTTGGATTAACCTAGATTGATTGGGCTTCTGATTGGGTGCCACATACCTGCATCCCACATGCCAGAGAGTCTCTCTCCTTGCACGTGGGAAGTCTTTCATGCGCAAAGGTTTTTTGGTGCATGGAATTAGATTGTGTCTACCTTCTTTGACTTTTCCAATTGGTTATGTCATGTAAATATTTTTTTGAATTGGCATGGACATCTGATATGGGGCACAAAAGAGTCCTTCTGTAGATGAAATACTTCTTTTTCCTTTTAAATTTTTTGCCCATGATATTTTTGTCGCCTAAGATCTCTTGCCGCCCAAGACTCCATGCTGCCTACTCCTCCTTGACGTCTCTTGGACCAAGTCAAAGTCTCTTGAGATTTTGACTATTCAAAGTTTATCTCCATGCCTTCTTGCTGAATGGGCATCCCTTTTTAGAGCCATTGGATGGCCTTGTTTCATGATCTAATGGATGAAAAGGGTGGCGCCAAAGATGAAGCATCGCGACTCTTCATAAAAAAAAAACTACGTAGAATTAGTCTGAAGAGTTTTTCTATTTTAAGGCACCTCTTAGACTAAGTCTATATCTAATTTTTACCGATGAGATGTGACATTGGCTGATGGGGCATGAGAATTTGATGAGGAAAGGGCATGAGATTTTTTAGTTGGCACCCCTACGTACATTATAAATAAGGGGTGCACACCAAGAGTCCGAGTGAGTGTGAAACATTATCTTTTCTTTCTTACAAGAGTTTCTTTTTGTCCAATTTTCTTTCTTCCTTTCTCTTGTCTAGACCTTGTCATTATAAGGACAAGAAGTCATCTTAAGACTAAGAGATTAGGAAGAAAAATTAAGAAGACAAAAGAAAAAGAAAGATAGATAAGGAGAGGCAAGGAAGGTGACATAAAGGCTTAAGAAGGTCTTGCCCTTTTAATTAAAGTTCTTATTATTAGAACTTTAATTATATAAATCAGAGGTGCTGGTGTCTTGATCAAGTCTCTGTGTGGATCAACATTGGAGGGTGAACACGTGGGCACCTGGTGGAAACCCCTGATGGACTGCTACCGACGATCAGGGTCAATTTAGGGTTTAGCGATAAGAGGTATGTTCTAATACTTTCTTTTATATTACAAATGCATGTTATATGATTTAATTGCTAATAAGGTGGTCCTAGGGTTTGGGTTTGGTTTATTTGATTTCATGTTTTTGCTTTGAAATCCATGCTTCCGCCCTGTACACCAAATCCATCAGTGGTATCAGAGCAAGCCTTATTAGGTTAAATCATATAATGCTTTGCTTATAGTATAATGGCATAAATGAAAAATATGATATAATATTTTTAGCATATTTTTATTTATATGATGAGATCATATTCTTTTACTTATCATAATGAGATTATGTTGTATATATTATTCTATAAAGGTTGCCCTGATATAGTGGAAAGTATTCACTATATAATGATGGTTGTCCTAGAATAATTATACATGTTAATAGATATATATAAATTTTTATCATAATTAATGCTATTATGCATTTAGTTTGTTTTAAATCAAAATGTGCATTCGAGACCATTTAAATTCCTCTATAAAAAATTATATTAAGTTGTAGTGTAATTAATCTATAGCTAAATCAGTCAGGATGTCTAATTGATCAATCGGTGTCTAGGAAAATGGTTCATGATTGGTAAAGAGAACATGATTTTTTAATTGGTTCCATTGTCTGACCTGGCCTAATTTATTGGTGTCTAAGGAAAAGCAACGAGGGGACTCCCATTTCTCTCCCATTTACCTGGCTGATTTGATTAATTTAATTCTAGATTGAAATGCTTAATATTATATTCACTACATTAAGGCCTTCCTTCATACTATTTTCTTATTATGTCCAGAACCATATTAGTTCTATTGTGTAACCACAAGATCTATCATGGAGAAAGATGTAATATTAATCTAGTGCATTGAGATGCTTACAGCATTTTGAATATACTACTTTGTTGTGTAACCACAAAAGTAGTTATATTTCATTTTTGACTGTATAGAAATGAAGGGTTCTACTTAAACTAAAACATTAAAGTTTGTTGTGCTAACACAAGGCTATTAATGTTTTAGAGGCAAAAGTTTTTTGAGAGTTGCATAAAATGCAATTGGAAAGAGTTTCCTACCTTTGAACTTATAATAGGTTTGTTGTGCAACCACAAGACTTTTTATAAGGAATTAGGATCTTATTCTCACTAAGAAAATCAATAAGAGGGTTATGATTTTTAGTGGGAGACATAATTAAATTAAAGTCCTAATTTAATTATGTTTGTCATCATGAATTGTTTGCTTATGTATTGTTCTTTATTATGTAGATTAAATGGCTTCTTCACTTTCATTACGTTCAATTTTGGATTCAAATAAATTGACTGATCAAAATTATGTTGACTGGTTGAGAAACCTTAAAATAGTACTCAGTCAAGAAAAACTCTCCTATATTCTTGACACCCCTGATCCTAAGCCATTAGAAAATGATGCCACAGATGAAGATAAGTCCACATACAAGATGTGGCAAAATGATTTTCTTACTGTCAAATGCATCATACTTGCCTCTATGAATAATGAATTACAGAGGCAGCATGATAGCATGGACACTCAATCCATATTGCTCAATCTAAAAGAGCTTTATGGAGAGCATAGTAGGACTGCTAGATATGAGATATCTAAGCAATTATTTCATGCAAGAATGATAGAAGGAACATCCATACAAAATCATGTTTTGATGGTAATTGACCTAATCACTCGATTAAGTCAATTAGGTTTTGTTATGGATGGAGAGTTAAGTCAGGATTTGATCCTGCAATCACTCTCAGAATCATTTTCTTAGTTTGTCATGAACTATCACATGAACAAACTGAATTCTTCATTGCCTGAGCTGTTAAATATGCTCAAGATAGCAGAAAGCCATATCAAGAAAGATAAGGCTCCTCTTCTTCTTGTGGAATGGGATCTCCAAGAAGAAGGTAGGCAAAAAGGGTTCAAAGAGAAGGTTGAATCCTAAAAGTGGTATAAATAAGAAGAAAAAGGGGAAGAAGGTCTCCGGACAGACGACCTATTTTCACTGTGGCAAAGCAGGTCATTGGAAGAGGAATTGCAAGGCTTACCTTGCAACCATGAAGTCTGGTGCAAATAATGCACCAAAAGGTATGTATGAGATACATACTATATTATCATTAAATTCTTTCATTTCAAATTCTTGGGTATTAGATACCGGCTGTGGTTTTCATATCTGCAAATCTTTGCAGGGGCTGCAGAAAATTAAGAGTTTGAAGAAAGGTGACTTCAAGCTCTATGGCGCTGGAGGAGAGTCTATCCAAGCAGAAGCTGTAGGGACAAATATATTGAAGTTACCTTATGAGAAGATCTTAGAGCTTACAAATTATTATTATATGCCTAAGATCATTAGAAATATTATATCTATACCCTTGTTATTAAAACAAGGTTATAGTCTTAATGTAACGAGCGAAGGTTGCTCGATCAAATATTCTAATGAAAATATTTGTTTTGGCATATTTAGCAATGGTTTGTTGACTCTATGTTTGGATGATAATATATTTCATATTGATGAAAATAGAAAATGTAAGAGAGATGACATAAATAATACTTTACTTTGGCATTGTCGATTAGGTCATATTAGTGAGGCTAGGATTAACAAGTTATACAAAGAAAAGTTCTTTGATCCTTTTGATTATGAATCATTGGGAACTTGTGAATCATGCCTCATGGGTAAAATGACCAAGATTCCATTTAGTGGACATAGAGAAAGGACAAATGAGTTATTAGGACTTGTACATACGGATGTATGTGGTCCTATGACAACTCAAGCCAGAGGAGGATACTCTTATTTTATTAACATTCACTGATGATTTATCTAGGTTTGGATATGTGTATCTTATGAAACACAAATCAGAAGCCTTTGATAAATTTAAAGAGTATCAAAGTATGGTCGAAAAACAAACTGGACAATGTATAAAAATCCTTCGATCTGATCGAGGGAGGAGAATACTTATCTAGTGAGTTTCTTGACTATCTTAAATTTAAAGGGATTCTCTCTGAATGGACACCTCCTTATACACCGCAATTAAATGGTGTAGCCGAAAGAAAAAATCATACCTTATTAGATATGGTATGGTCCATGATGTGCTTCACTGAATTACCTATTTTCTTCTGGGGTCATGCTCTGGAGACTGCAATTTACATCTTGAATAGAGTACCTTCTAAATCTATATCTAGTACTCCATATGACATATGGAGAAGTAAGAAATCTAATCTTAAGTATCTTAAGATATGGGGTTGTCCAGCTTATGTCAAAAGAAATTTTGGACATAAACTTGATGCTAGATCAGACAGATGTCTATTTATAGGATATCCTAGAAATAGTATAGGATATTTATTCTACCATCCTACTGAACAAAAGGTATTTGTAAGTAGGCATGCCATTTTCATGGAAAAAAAATTTATCCTAGAAAAGGGACAGTGGCAGAAATATTGAACTTAGTGAAGTTCAAGAAAAATCAAATAGAAATTTCTCAACCATATAATCATATAAAAGAATCAGAACACATAACTCTTATCCATAGGTCTAAAAGAGTATGAAATACACTTATAAGGTATGGATTCATTATTGAGAACAATGAAGCTCAAGTCATTGAGAATGACGAACCTCTGACCTATACGGAAGCAGTCAAAAGTAAGGACTCTTACAAATGGCTGGCTGCCATGCAATCCGAAATAGAATCCATGCACACCAACAAAGTATGGACTTTGGTGGATGCACCAGAGGATATAAATCCTATTGGATGCAAATGAATTTTTAAGAAAAAGATTGGAGCTGATGGTCAAATTGAAACCTATAAGGCCAGATTGGTGGCTAAGGGTTTTAGGCAAAAACAGGGGATTGATTATGATGAAACATTTTCACCTGTTGCCATGCTCAAATCTATTTGGATTATGCTTGCTATAGCAGCATACCACGACTATGAAATATGGCAAATGGATGTAAAGACTGCCTTCCTTAATGGTTTTCTTGAGGAGGAGGTCTATATGTCACAGCCAGAAGGATTTGAGTCAAATGAGAGACCAAATCAGGTATGCAAACTTAAGAGATCCATTTATGGATTAAAGCAAGCATCAAGGAGTTGGAACATCCATTTTGATGAAGCAATAAAAGAGTTTGGTTTTATCAAGAAAGTGGATGAACCATGTGTGTACAAGAAAACTAATGGGAGAACAATAGTATTCTTGGTTCTGTATGTAGATGACATACTCCTCATTGGGAATGATATCCCAATGTTACAATCAGTCAAATTATGGCTATCAAATAAGTTTTCCATGAAAGATTTGGGAGAAGCATCCTATATACTAGGAATAAAGATCTATAGAGATAGATCTAAGAGGATGCTAGGCTTGTCCCAATCAAGGTACATTGACTTAATACTGAAAAGATTCAGTATGGATGGGAGTAAAAGAGGTTATTTACCCATGAGTCAAGGCATACATCTCTCTAAAAAAGATGTCTCCAAAGACACCAGAAGAGAGAAATAGAATGTGTTCTATTCCTTATGCTTCCGCTGTAGGATCAATAATGTATGCCATGTTATGTACAAGGCCTGATGTTGCTTATGCTTTAGGCATTGCAAGTAGATTTCAAGTTGATCTAGGAGAGGATCATTGGAAAGCTGCGAAAAATATTCTTAAGTACTTAAAAAGGACTAAAGATATTTTTCTTGTATATGGTGATTCTGATCTTAAACTAGAAGCATATTCTGACTCTAGTTTTCAATCAGACCCAAATGATAGCAAATCCATTTCAGGATATGTCTTTACTTTGAACGGTGGAGCAGTAAGTTGGAAGAGTACTAAGCAACCAATTGTAGCTGACTCAACCACTGAAGTAGAATACATAGCTGTAAGTGAAGCCGCCAAGAAAGCAGTCTGGATGAAGAAGTTCATCATTGAATTAGGTGTTATTCTTGAAATTGAGAATCCAGTACCATTTTTCTATGATAATACTGGAGCTGTTGCTCAAGCAAAGAAATCAAGGTTTCATCATAAATCCAAACACAATCTGAGATGCTTCCATCTCGTTCGTGAAATTATTGGAAGACAAGATGTAGTCATAGAACGAGTTGTCACAAAGAACAACACAGCAGACCCATTCACTAAGGCTTTACCACTGCAACTATTTGATCGCCACCTTGATTGTATGGGATTAAACTATAAGGGCGATTGGCTTTAGTGCAAGTGGGAGATTGAAAGAAATATGCCCTCAAGCCAATTAATTTTTGGACTGTTATTTATCTTCCAAACTCATGTAATGACATTTTTAAAAATAAATAAAGGTATTTATTTCATCGTATGCAGTGTCTTATTATTATGATGAATCCTATAAATTAGGGCTATGATTTTAGGATTATGATGAGATCATACCAGTGAGACCTAAAATCTTAAAATCTTAATTTAAATATTCCTAGTCAATGGGACATTAAGTTAGGGATCAATGTTTTTCGTAAGATTAGCACATTCTTTGTATGCTCAATTGAGAGGATAATTGATCTCACAATAACTTATGTATGACACTAATATAAGAATGTGGGTGCTCATTAGAGAATGAGTTCACTAAATCGATCCAAATCGAGAATATCTAATGGAGTCTGATCTACACGTCAATAGATGGTTCTCATAGTGGAATTTGTGCATGTAATCCTTTGACCTGAAACTACCATAGAATCTTATATATATAAATCCATATTTTGGTTTATACTCATTCATGACTTAGTTATGTATGGGATGATCTAGATATGGTAGATTATATATATGAAGATTGTGAGTAGGTTAACAAGGAATCGATCACTCGTGGTAAGAGGAAATAGCATCCTACCTGCTTCAAACAAATAATGATTCAGGAAGACTTTGATCAAAGCATGATGAAAATTAGAAATGATTTTTAATATTTCATTAAATGAATTATTATCATAAGATTGAAAGAAAAATGAATATGATATTGGGATTGACATATTTCCATACCCAGAGTCATATTCAGGATGCATGGAGATTGAAGGATCTAGTTGCATGGTAATTTTGACTGAAGCATATTTTTGATATTTCCATCAAAATTTCACATCTTCCAGATAGTCACGATACGTTGCCAGACGTCAATCATGTCTTGTGGGTTTGATCAAATTAAATTTTTAATTTGATCATTAAATTAGAAAGTATTCTAAATTAAGTCATATTGGGTTGGCTAGTTTTGACCTAAATCGATTTGGTTGAGTTCTAATCAGATTAGGTCAAATCACACCCAGACTCACTGCTGGTTAGATGCGAAACCCAATGGGTCACACACAAAGAGAATTGATCAAGGGTCTAATTAGATTAGACCATGTTTGCAAGATAAATATGCTAGCACATATAGCAAACCCTAATACCTGGATTCGAATTGGATTCGAATCGACTTCTGATTTGGGCTAATTTATATCCAATTGAGTCAAATAGGATTTAGTCTTGAGTTGGATTAACCTAGATTAATTGAGCTTCTGATTGGGTGCCACATACCTACATCCCACATACCAGAGAGTCTCTCTCCTTCGCATGGGAAGTATTTCATGCGCAAAGGTTTTTTGGCTTATGGAATTAGTTGGCCCCTACCTTCTTTGACTTTTCCCATTTGTTATGTCATGTAAATATTTTTTTGAATTAGCATGGACATCTGATATGGGGTGTAGAATAGTCCTTCTTCTGCAGATGAAATACTTCTTTTTCCTTTTAAATTTTTTGCCGAGGATGTTTTTGTCGCCCAAGTTCTCTTGCCGCCCAAGACTCCATGCCGCCTACTCCTCCGTGACGTCTCTTGGACCAAGTCAAAGTCTCTTGAGACTTTGACTATTCAATGTTTATCTCCATGCCTTCTTTCTGAATGGGTGTCCCTTTTTAGAGCCATTGGATGGCCTTGTTTCATGATCTAATGGATGAAAAGGGTGGCACCAAAGATGAAGCATCGCGACTCTTCATAAAAAAAAACTACGTAGAATTAGTCCGAAGAGTCCTTCTATTTTAAGGCACCTGTTAGACTAAGTCTATATCTTGTTTTTACTAATGAGGTGCGAGATTGGCTGATGGGGCATGAGAATTTGATGAGAAAAGGATGTGAGAATTTTTGTTGGCACCAACGTACTTTATAAATAGGGGTGCACACCAAGAGTCCGATGAAGTGAACATTATCTTTTCTTTCTTACAAGAGTTTCTTTTTGTCCAATTTTCTTTCTTCCTTTCTCTTGTCTAGACCTTGTCATTATAGGGACAAGAAGTCATCTTAAGACTAAGAGATTAGGAAAAAAATTATGAAGACAAAAGAAAACGAAAGATAGATAAGGAAAGGCAAGGAAGGTGACAAAGGCTTAAGAAGGTCTTGCCCATTTAATTAAAGTTCTTATTATAAGAATTTTAATTATATAAATCAGAGATGCTGGTGTCTTGATCAAGTCTCTGTGTGGATCAACATTGGAGGGTGAACACATGGGCACCTGGTGGAACCCCTGACAGACTACTACCGATGATCAGGGTCAATTTAGGGTTTAGCGATAAGAGGTATGTTTTAATACTTTCTTTTATATTACAAATGCATGTTATATGATTTAATTGCTAATAAGGTGGTCCTAAGGTTTGGGTTTGGTTCATTTGATTTCATGTTTTTTGCTTTGAAATCCATGCTTCCGCCCTGTACACCAAACCTATCACTATCCTGGCCAAGGCTTTGCTAAATTGAAACACTGTTGAACACAGCTCCTGAAACCAAGAGTGGTCAATCTCATCTTGACTCATGCACTGACTCCTCAAGTACTTTACTGACCTAGTAACCTTCCATCACTGAATTAGAAATTCAAATAGTCCGGCACCAAAGCATAGTTAGTTTTTTGAAAGTCATCGTGGTGATCTCAGGTTGGAGGGACACATATGCCCATATTCCATTGGAGCAATTCTTAACCGCAAAAAGGCTCCAGAGTTGGTCTCGTTCAGTGCAGATGTATCCCTACATCTCAGCTACTTGCCATACCAGTGTCTTCACACTCCTTGGCTAAGAGGATAATAATTCTATATGGCACACAATGGCCTATACTCAATAAACGTTGTCATCCTTGGTAACAATATATCATTTGGTCGCGAACAATTTTAAGGACTAAACAATAAATTCTTTTTTGTCGATTCTAAATAGTCCTAAGGACTTCATCACAATAGATAAAAATTCATTAGAAGATGAAAAATTTATGATAAATAGCTATAATAATTTTTATTTAATTAATAATTTATATATAATTATATAAAATAGCTCAATCATCAACAGGCTAATGATTGGCTTTGAAATACTATTTCCAACACTCGGTAGATGCTGTCGTCCTCATTAATAGCTTATCATTTAGTCATGAACAATTTTAAGGACTGTTGGGGATAAACCTCGCTCCAGCCGAAGTCCAGTCTGATGCTTAGCTTAATGTAACTGGTAGTCATAGAAGAGCTTCGATCGAGAATTCTTCCTCCAGTGGTCGAACTCCTCCCAAACTCCTTCTGCAGTCGAACTCCTCTAGCGGTCGAACCCCTCCCAGACTCCTTCAGCAGTCGAACTCCTCCAATGACCGAACCCCTTTCAGACTCCTCTAGCGGTCGAACCACTTTTGGACTCCTTCAGCAGTTGAACCCCTCCCGAACTCCTCCAGCGGTTGAACTCCTTCTGAACTCCTTCAGCAGTCGAACTCCTCCAACGATCGAACCCCTCCTAGACTTCTCCTTCAGTCGGACTCCTTCTAGACTTCTCCATCAGTTGAACTCCTCCCAGACTTCTCTTTCAATCAGGCTTCTCCATCAGTCGGACTCCTTCCGGACTTCTCCTTCGACCGAACTTCTCCATCAGTCGAACTCTTTCTGGACTTCTCCATCAGTCAAACTCCTCCCAAAATTTTCCTTTGGCCGAACTTCTCCATCAGTCGGACTCCTTCCAAACTTCTTCTTCGATCGAACTTCTCCATTAGTTAGACTGCTTTAGGACTTCTCCATCAATCGAACTCCATTCGGATTTCTTCAATGGATTACTTTTAGATTTCAACTAGCATTCCTTCCGAATGATCCCCTCTAGCTGTATTCCCTTTAGAAGTTTGAACTTCTCTAAAATTGATATATGTCAAAGTTCTTCACCAACTAACGTCGACTTCCTTCGAACTTCGACTGCTAAATCTCGACGAATGGGCACAACATGACAACGGACACCTCTCTCCATAATAAACTCCATATGTCCTTAAGCATCCTACTATCGGATGGTTACGGCTGTCACTATCAGTCTGCTACAGACTTCGTCTATAAAAAGGAACCCTCCAGATATGTTTTCTCTAAGCTCTCTTCTCCTTTCCAAAACTCGACTGAATTCTTTTCTGAGCACTCTATTTCTGTTGGCTAGAAAAACTGACTTGATCATCGGAGGGTCCTATCGGAGCCACCACCACCGACTTTGGATGGAACTTTATTTTATAGGTCAACGATGGTGACCTCTTCTTCCTCAACTCCAGCTCGATCTGGCGTCAACCAGATTCTACACTAATAGGATTGGCGCTAGAGGAAGGACTCTCTATTCCTGAGGTACCCTTGTTCTTAAAGGAGTACTCAGTCGATCCTGTAGATCTTCTTCTTCAATGTTCATCTCCATCCTCTCCCTCAATCTCAAGAAATGCCTCCAAAGAAGATGACTACTCGAAGATCTACCGCTTCTACCGTCAGATCTAAGCTAGATCCATCTGTTCTTGCTCCATTATCGATGCTTCAACCTCCTCCTCCATCGACGGCCATGGTAGATCTAGAGTAGTTTAACCTACTGATGCAATGGATTCAGGGCTTCACCAAAATGATGCAGGCCATGCAACAACCTCCGATGGCAGTTCCACTAGGAAACCTACCATCGGGATGTTAGAAATCGATCCTAAGGAGGAGCACTTGGGCTAGCATACCCATCGCCTTTGGAAAGGAGAAATAGAGAGTAGAGGATCCTTGTTCGGATCATGATTCTTCTTCAGAAGAGACCTTCTCTATCTACAGTCGAAAGCCTTCCATGATCTACGATCGAGATGATGTCCTCAATCAAAAACTATGGGAGATGGTCCAGTAAATTAAGAAACTCTGCCACATCGCCCTAGCTTACCATGACGGCATCCGCACCGATCCCCTTTTCTCTCCTCGAGTTATGCAAGAGCCTATTTTATCGAACTACAAGCTTCTCCAATTTGAAAGATACGATAGAACCTCTGATCCGATTGATCACCTAAAAGCCATCCGGACCATGATGCTGCTCCATGGTGCACCAGATGCCATCTTATGATGAGCTTTCCCATCTACTTTAAAGGAAGCAGTAAGAAACTAGTACTCGACATTGAAGTCGGGTATGATCTTATTCTTTGACCAGATGAGCCATCAGTTTATGGCTCATTTTGTTGGCAGCTAGCATCCCCACCGAGATTCTAATTTCTTAATAAATATCAAGTAGAAGGAAGGAAAATCTATTCGAGCTTATGTCACCCAATTTAATACTGCTGCATTGGAGGTACGGAACCTAGATCAGTCAGTTACAATGGCCGCACTCCAGGACAGCCTTTAGAAGAATGGTTTGTTGTTCTCCCTGGAGAAGAAGTACCCCAAGAACTTTGCTGATCTTCTAGCTCAGGCTGAAGGATATGGCCAAGTGGAAGAAGCCTTCAAGTTGAAAGATAAGGAGGCCGCAGGAGAGTGGCAGGCGGGAGAGTCTAATAAATCTACAGCTGATGGAGGGCCGAATGAAGTTTGACTGCGCTTACGGACTCCCTCCAAGCACAAGCGAGCTCGAACTCCTTTTCGAGCTCGTCATCAAAGAAGTTCCGATAGAAGGGCACGAAGAAGTTCTTCCCCATAAAGTTTCACAACTATGCCCCCTTCGATGCTCCAAAAATGCAAGTATTGATAGAGATCAAGGAGCAATTACTGAGGCCTGAAAGGATGTGCACTCATAATGGCAAGCACAATCCTAGCAAATACTGCCTCTACCATCATGATCATGGCCACGATACTGAAGAATGCATTCAGCTTCAAGACGAGATCGAGGAGCTCATCAAGAGAGGTTGGCTGAGTTGATTCCTCAGATGCTGGCCTGAAGCAAGAGAAGATCAGCCAAGGGTACTGCCACAGTCAGAACCACCAATAAGGAAGGAACAATAAGAAGATTGGCCGCCTCTCGGCATTATCAATAATATCTCTGGGGGACTTAGTACTTCGACGAGCTGCCATCTCTCAGTCTCAAAGTAAAGGGAAGCTTGCCCTAAATAGGGAAGGCCTATATGAAATAGAGGAGGTCATCCAGCCCGAAACTTATCGCCTGAAGGAGCTCGGAGGAACAACGCTCCCATGACCTTGAAATTCAAAAAATTTGAGAATGTACTACTAGTAATTTTCCTTTAATAAAACTCCACCATTTCAACATTATTATTTTTTGATGCAAAAATTATGTAACAATAGGAAAGAAGCAATCAAAAGTGGCTATGTTAGGAACAGGAGGAAAACCTCATCCTAACATGAGCAAGTTGAAGGCCTCATTCATTTTAGACGAGATGAGGGAAGAGGTCCTGACAACGGCCCTAATGTGTCCCTATAGTCTGTTAGGAACAGAAGGAGAACCTCATCCTAACGTGAGCAAAGTCGAAGGCATCATTCATTTTAGATGAGATGAGGGGAGAGGCTCTGACAATGGTCCTAATGTGCTCCTACGACCCATTAGGAACAGGAGGAGAATCTCATCCTAACACGAGCATGTTGAAGGCCGCATTCATTTTAGATGAGATGAGGGAAGAGGCCCTAACAATGGCCCTAATGATCCCCAATAGCCCATTAGGAACAGAAGGAGAACCTAATCCTAATGCGAGCAAAGTCGAAGGTCTCATTCATTTTAGACGAGATGTCGGGAGAGACCTTGACAACGGCCTTAATGTGCCCCTACAGCCTATTAGGAATTGGAGGAGAACCTCGTCCTAACGTGAGCAAAGTCAAAAGCCTCGTATATTTTAGATGAGATGAGAGGAGAGGCCCTGATGATAGGAACAGAAGGAGAACTTCATCCTAACATGAGCAAAGTCGAAGGCCTTGTTCATTTTAGACAAGATGAGGGGAGAGGCCCTGACAACGGCTCTTATATGCCCCTACAGTCCGTTAGAAACAGAAGGAGAACCTCATTCTAACGTGAGCAAAGTCGAAGGCCTCATTTATTTTAGACGAGATGAGGGGAGAGGCCCTGACAATGGTCCTAATGTGTCCCTACAGCCTATTAGGAATAGGAGGAGAACCTCATCCTAATGTGAGCAAAGTTGAAGGCCTCGTTCATTTTAGATGAGATGAGGGGAGAGGCCCTGATAATGGCCCTTATGTGCTCCTACAGCCCATTAAGAATAGGAGAAGAACCTCATCCTAACATGAGCAAAGTCAAAGGCTTCATTCATTTTAGATGAGATGAGGAGAGAGGCCCTGACAATGGCCCTAATGTACTCCTACAGCCCGTTAGGAGCAGGAGGAGGACCTCATCCTAACGTGAGCAAAGTTGAAGACCTCGTTCATTTTAGATGAGATAAGAAGAGTGTTAGATATATGTGCCCTAGAAGCTAGAATTGGCTGACACTTATAATACACTTCTAGGTGCAAAATTATAATTTTGATTAAAATCAATAAAATAGGTTATTTTCTATCACATATGTGTATTTAGTATTTGTGATACATCTTTTGAGTTAATGGTAATGATAATTCATATTTTCAAGAGTTGAAAATTTAAGACATGAATAATCATTATTAACTCATAAAATGCTCCCGACCATAGGATCATCATGAGGATGATGATTGATCCAGAAGGTTGGTGTACAATCACTTCTCTTTAGTAGATGAGTCTTGAGTCTAGGGTGTGGAGACATCGGAGCGAGAGTATAGATACTCATTAGAGAACGAGGGCACTGAGCGTGACCATCTCGAGTAGTCATTAGGGAGTCTACCTTCTCATCAATGACTGACTCGATGTTGTAGTCGTGTGTCTGGTTCTTTGACCTGAGATGCATCAGTAGTTCACCTTGAGGGTCTTATAGTTTGACTACACCATTACTCGGTCTTCTAGCCATTTGGAACCCTGAGGTGTATGTTGGCTATAGCATGTTCATTGTAGGAACTGAATAGCATCAAGATGGAATCTATCTACCTCGATGGTAGAGGAGCAACAGTATGATGATCATAAGAATCAAGTCCAGAAGTCCATGGCCATGGCAGAGTGAAATAATAGAAAGAGTTTCTATTTAGATTTTCACATTGGACTTAAATCGAATGATTACATCATATGATAGAGACTAGGGTTTGACGAGTTCACCTTAATCCTAATCTGATCGAGGCTAAAGATAGAAGAACTTAATCACACAGGTAGCTGCACCAAGAGATTTGCATTCAACTCTGATGGGTTACCACCATATATTGCTAGGTGTTACTGGTGGATTTTGGGAGCAATTAGAATGATTTAGATGATCGATCATTCTAGCTGTTCGAATCAGAAGAGTTCTGATCCATCGAAAGGAGTTTCGATGATGTCGATGATAGAGATCATGAGATACCCATTACCATATAGAACTGAATCTAACTGGGTCACACAAACAAGAGTTTGAATCTGATGATCATCAATTGAATTGATCCAGTTCAATTGATCTGAATGAGATTCAATCAGGTTCAAGAAAATCGTGCTAGCACTCGATTGAACCTAACGTTCTTCTTTTACTATCATAAATAGTTATCCTGACTAAGCCAAAGGAGTTTGTGCTTGATCAGAGGCCTTCATTTGGTCTGACTGGAGCTTGTTCAAGTTAGAAAAGGTTGTCTTATTTTGTAAGATATTATCTGCCATTTTTGGTCACCTGTCATTTCTCATCCTTTGACTTTGGTCAAAAGTTGACCTTTGACTGGTCAGACATTGACCATTGATACTTTAACTTCTGTCCATGTGTCACGCACCTATTGGAGAGCTGGTGGGGGCTTGTCCCCCTACTAGAACTTGGCAAGGAGGAGGGCGCACGCCACCCTTGGCGTGTGCCCAAGTTGGAGGCGCCTAGGAGTTCCTGTTGGATAGGGACTCCATCTCCTTTTTGGATTTTGATTAGAGTTCTTCTAAGAACCAACTTTGACTGGTCTTAGGTGCCCTCTAAGGAGGAATCCAGGGGACTCTATTCCCACCAATTAGATTTAGATTTGATTTCACAAAGAGTTGTGATTGGTTGGGAAGAAGAGGAGTTGGATCGCAGACAGTCTATAAATAAGACCCTGCGCCCAACTCAAATTAAGATTGGAGAATTGAAATCCCACACCCCAAGGCTGCCTCTCCCCTCTTCCTCCATTTCAAATCCACCTTCTCCCCTCTCCTCTCCACGTCCAAAGAGGTTTGGATTCTTGGTTGGTGCAATCCAGACGAGAGAAAGGTGACTGAAAGCTAGAAGGTTGCGCTGCTGTAAAGGATAATTACTGATCTTCAAAAGAAGTTTTGAAGATCCTCCAGATTAGATCTAGATCTAATTTTTGGCAACATCATAGAGAAGAAAAGGATCTTCAGATCCAATCCGAGTGGATACCGATAGAGGTCAGGCACTTGCGTGGCTAGATCCAGAACCTTCCGCTGCTCACAGGATCATCATCGGATAATAGGATTATCCACTTCAAGATAAATTAAATTTGATTTAATTTATCTAATTTTATTTTAATTATTAAAATAATAAAAATTAGATCTAAAATATCTTAGACCTGATCTAGATCAAAGAGAAAAAAAATTTTGAAATATATCTCTTGATCTGATCAGATCTGAACGAACCTGGTCTGAAAAATTAGGATTTTCCTTCAACTGGTATCAGAGCCAAGATTCTAAAAGTATTTAGATCTATTTTTAAATTTATTTTAATTAAAAAATAAATAATTTTAGATATCACATGAGATGTGATCAGATCTAAAATCAAAAAAAATTAAAATTAAATGATTTGGATCTAAGATTAGAAAATATGCATGACTAGTTCTAAAATAGAATAGTTCTATAGAACAGTCTTGTATATTTTCAATTTAATTTGATTAAAATATATTTTAGATCTATTTATTTATTATTTTTTGATATTATAATGGTTATAATAACATCTAAAAAATAACAAATAAAAATTATTTAATTTTAAACATCATATGAGATATGATTGATGCACGTCTAGACTAGTTGTAGAATAGTTCTACATAATTATCTAGTTTAGAATTTATTTTGATTAAATTAATTTAAATCTAATCTTTTAGATTATTATAAGATAATTTAGATCTGAAAATATGCATGATTCGATATATGAGATGTATGCAAAATATGCCATGATTAGATCTAATTTGTATATGAGATATATGATATAGATCTAAAATTGTTATGTAGTATTGCATGTTCCTGATTAAGGCATTCCTCTTGGCCGTCCAGTCATAAGAATGAAGAAGGGTTTAAAGGCCCTCTCCTCCCATCCGATGGGGCATTCTTATGACGTGTAGGGGTGCTGCGTGTTCATCCTTAATCAGAAATCCAAAACTTACTTTCTGCAAAACCCTAGATCCTGAAACCCTAGGATTTATTGTGCATATTTTGTTTATGAATCCTACTTAATTAAAAATTAAGATTAAAGAATATTAATTAGGTCTAAAATTGAGAATTTTAGATCTAAGACATATTCATAATACTGGGTTCATGCTTGGGTAGCTCAATTAGGTCTAAGCGGTTGATCAAACCGAATCAAGAGTTGGTTATAGGGGATCAACAATGCTTAAATTGACCAGTCTAATAGGATTAAGTCTGGGTCAAGATCGAGTCATGATCAAGAAAGACCTAATTAGGCTCAGAGGTTAGAGTCTGGATTGTAGGCTAACCCAATTGATTCTGACTCAACAATTTGGTGTCTAAGGTAAGTTTGGCACATACAATCGATTGGTTTTTAATTGGAAGCTACTCGACCTGAATGCGTTCTTGTGCGAGTTAATGGCATATTCCTTCCATCGGTCTCACTTACCTGGCCATATCTATTGACACAGTTCTGATTTGAGGTGGTCAATAATCCGAGCTAACCCATGCCACTAGGTTAGTCATAATTGTTATGACTAACAAGTCTAGTTTAATGAGACCTGAATCAATTTCCCCCCAAGAAAAGATTAAGTCTGAGGTCCTCCACCATTGTAGATATGCGGGCCCTTCCCGGGGTTGATTATTCTCGGCTGGATATAGGGGCTCAGTTGCACCAAAAAAATGCAACCATGTCTATTAGGCATTGGATGCTATGGGCTGGAGGATGAGTCGGGCTCAATATTTTGGATATAGTGAGAGACTCAATTAGGAATCCAGTCAGTGCAAATGGTGGGTCTGACTTAACTAAGGAGTGGATCAATATTTCGAATACAGTGAGATTCATGAATTAGAGATCAAGTTTGGGTGCACCATAATTAGAGAATCATTGAACAAGAGTTGTTCACTCATTGGCTAACCCATCATCAATAACTGTTAGGTGAGGTGATGAGTCAGTTGGTGAGACCGCACCACCCACTACAAATCATTAATCGTGGAGATTTTCGCATCTCTACAAAGGAAGTGTAGGGATCCAAAAAAATAGTGGGAGCTAATTTGTTTAAAAATAAAATTCCTAAACAAATTGGTCAAGTCATAATTACAGTATCTAACTAGAATCTTTGACTCTCTATAAGAAAATGTCTGCATCCAATCCATTGGCATGTATCCTGGACACACACAAACTGATCGAACCAAATTATAAAGATTAGCTCAGGAACTATAAAATCGTTTTGGGTTCCGAGAAGTTAACCCATGTATTGGATCAGGACCCTCCCACCTTACCAGCTCGTCCATCCACTGAATAGAGAGCATCTCTGAAAAAATAGATAGACGAAGATAATAAGGCTAGATATTATATGTTGGACTCGATGTCTGATGAGCTCCAGTGCCAATATAAAGATATCGGGACAGCTCACCAAATGTTGGCTCACCTACAGGAGATGTTTGGTGATCAGAGTCGCGCAGCCAAGTATCAAGTCACGAAATAACTTTTTAAGGCTAAGATGCGTGATGGGCAGTCAGTCCGTTGCATTCAATCTGATGGGTTGCCACCATATTACTGCTAGGGTGTCACTGGTGATTTTTGGGAGCAATTAAATGATTTAGATGATCGATCATTCTTGCTTGTCGAATCAGAAGAGTTTTGATCCATCGAAAGGAGTTTCAATGATGTCGATGATCGAGATCATGAGATATCCCATTACCATATAGAACTGAATCTAACTGGGTCATACAAACAAAGGTTTGAATCTGGTGATCATCAATTGAATGATCCAGTTCAATTGATCTGAATGAGATTCAATTAGGTTCAAGAAAAATTGTGCTAGCACTCGATTGAATCTAACGTTCTTCTTTTACTATCATAAATAGTTCTCCTGACTGAGCCAAAGGAGTTTGTGCTCGATCAAAGGCCTTCATTTGGTCTAACTGGAGTTTGTCTAAGTCAAAAAAGATTAACTTATTTTGTAAGATATTACTTGCCATTTTTGGTCACCTACCATTTCTCGTCCTTTGACTTTGGTCAAAAGTTGACCTTTGACTGTCAAACATTGACCATTGACACTTTACTTCTTCACATGTCACGCACCTATTGAGAGCTGGTGGGTCTGTCCCCTCTAGAACTGGCAAGGAGGAGGGCCACCCCACCCTTGGCGTGTGCCCAAGTTGGAGGCCGAGGAGTCCTTTGGAAGGGACTCCATCTCCTTTTGGATTTTATTAGAGTTCTCTAAGAACCAACTTTGACTGTCTTAGGCCCTCTAAGGAGGAATCCAGGGGACTCTATTCCACCAATAGATTTATTGATTTCACAAAGAGTGTGATTGGTTGGAGAAGAAGAGGAGTTGGATCACAGACAGTCTATAAATAAGACCCTCGCCCAACTCAAATTAAGATTGGAGAATTGAAATCCCACCCCCAAGGCTACCTCTCCCCTCTTCCTCCATGGCAAATCCTCCTTCTCCCTCTCCTCTCCAATCCAAAGAGTTTGATTCTTGGTTGGTGCAATCCAGAAGAGAGAAAGGGACTGAAAGCTAGAAGGTGCGCTGCTGCAAAGGAAATCTGATCTTCAAAAAAAGTTTTTGAAGATCCTCAGATCAGATTCAGATCTGATTTTTGGAGACATGATAGAGAAGAAGAGGATCTTCAGATCTAGCCTGAGTGGATACTGATAGAGGCTAGGCACTTGCGTGGCTAGATCCAAAACCTTTCGCTGCTCACAGGATCATCATCCGATAATAGGATTACCCACTTAACATAAATTAAATTTGATTTAATTTATCTAATTTTATTTTAATTATTAAAATAATAAGAATTAGATCTGAAACATCCTGAATCTAATCTAGATCAAAGAGAAAAAATTTTAAAATATATCTCTTGATCTGATCAGATCTGAACGAACCTGATCCAAAAAATTAGGATTTTCCTTCAAAGGGAGGCCCCGACAATGGCCTTAATATAATCCTATAGCCCATTAAAAATAGGAGGATAACCTCATCCTAACATGAACAAAGTCAAAGGCCTCGTTCATTTTAGATGAGATGAGGGGAAAGACCCTGACAATGGCCCTAATATGCCCCTACAGCCCCTTAGGAATAGTAGGAGAACCTCGTCCTAATCTGAGCAAGTCGAAGGCCTCGTTCATTTAGACGAGGTGAGAAGAGAGGCCCCAACAATGATCCTAATATGTCCTTATAGTCCATTAGGAATAGGAGGAGGACCTCATCCTAGCGTGAGCAAAGTCGAAGGCCTCGTTCATTTTAGATGAGGTGAGAGGAGAGGCCTCGACAATAGCCCTAATGTGCCCCTACAGCCCGTTAGGAGTAGGAGGAGAAGCTCATCGTAACGTGAGCAAAGTCGAAGGCCTCGTTCATTTTAGATGAGGTGAGAGGAGAGGCCCCAATAATGGCCTTAATATATCCCGACAGTCCGTTAGGAGCAGGAGGAGAACCTCATCCTAACGTGAGCAAAGTCGAAGGCCTCGTTCATTTTGGATGAGGTGAGAAGAGAGGCCCCGACAATGGTCCTAATATGCTCCTACAGTCCGTTAGAAACATTAAGAGAACCTCATCCTAATATGAGCAAAGTCAAAGGCCTCGTTCATTTTAGACGAGATGAGAGGAGAGGCTCTGACAATGGTCCTAGTGTGCTCCTACAGCCTGTTAGGAATGGGAGGAGAACCTTGTTCTGATATGAGAAAAAGTCAAAACCTCATAGGCCAAAGACGTGGAGAAGGAAGAAGCTCGATGGAGAATCCTAATACGTGTTTTCCCATGATAACTTGACTACGTCAAATGCAAAAGGTAGAACCTTATCCTGGTTTGCTAGAGAGGTTCTAGTTTAACGTCCACAATAGGCCCGGCATGCACAACGAGCTCGGCGTTCGCAACGAGCAACAAGCCTGGGAACTCGGGAACAGATTTCGACCATCGCCTTTTGTACTCCCTTCCTTCAAATTTCGAACTCGGGATCAAAACTCTCCCTCGAGCTTCAATCTCAATAGGAGATAAGATCTCCTTCAACCTCGGTCGGAGAAAGGATCTCCCCTGAGCTTCAACTTTAACAGGAGATAAGATTTTCTTCAACCTCGGCCAGAGATAGGATCTCCACTGAGCTTCAACTTCAGTAGAAGATAGGATCTCCTTCAACCTCAACTGGAGATGAGATCTCTCTCGAGCTCCAACTTCAACAGAAGATAGGATCTCCTTCAACCTTGGCTGGAGATGAGATCTCCCCCAAGCTTCAACTTCAACAAAAGATAGGATCTTCTTCAACCTTGGCTGGAGATGAGATCTTCCTCAAGCTCCAACTTCAATAGGAGATAAGATCTCTTTAACCTCGACTGGAGATAAGATCTTCTCCAAGCTTTAACTTTAATAGGAGATAAGATCTTCTTCAACCTCGATCAGAGATAAGATCTCCCCCGAGCTTCAACTTCAATAGAAGATCAGATCTCCTTCAACCTCGGCTGGAGATGAGATCTTTCTTTAAGCTCCAACTTAAATAAAAGATAGATCTCCTTCAACCTCGATTGGAGATGAGATCTCCCCTGAGCTTCAACCTCAACAGAAGATAGGATCTCCTTCAACCTTGGCTGGAGATAAGATCTTCCCTGAGCTTCAACTACAATAGAATATAGAATCTCTTTCAACCTCAACTGGAGATGAGTTCTCCCTCAAGCTCCAACTTCAATAGGAGATAAGAACTCCTTCAACCTCGGTTGGAGATAAGATCTTCCCCGAGCTTCAACTTCAATAGGAGATAAGATCTCCTTCAACCTCAGCTGGAGATAAGATCTCTTTCGAGATTCAACTTCAACAGAAGATAAGATCTCCCCCACGCTTCCACTTCAACAGAAGATAAGATCTCCCTAAAGCTTCAACCTCAATGGGTGCAGAGCCCAAAAAAAAACTTCGGCAGTCATCTTTTTCATACTCCCTTCCTTCAAATTTCAAACTCGAAAGTGGGAGAACTAGTATTGGGGATAAACCCCACTCCCATTGAAGTCAAGTTTAATGCTTAGCCTAATGTAACTAATAGTCATGGAAGAGCTTCGATCGGAAATTCTTCCACCAGCGATTGAACCTCTTTCGGACTCCTTCAGTAATTGAACTCCTCCAGCGGCCGAACCCCTCCCGAACTCCTCCAATGATCGAACTTCTTCCAAACTCCTTCAGCAGTCGAACTCCTCCAGTGGCCGAACCTCTTCCAGACTTTTCCTTCAGTCGGGCTTCTCCATCAATCGGACTCCATTTGAACTTCTCCATTAGTCGAACTCCTCCCAGACTTCTCCTTCGGTCGGACTTCTCTATCAGTCGAACTCCTTTCGGACTTCTCCTTTGATCAAATTTCTCCATCAGTCAAACTTCTTCTAGACTTTCCTCATCG